>CAIGQZ010035043.1:4011215-4033627 GCA_903798205.1 Danio tinwini
ATATATATATATATATATATATATATATACAGTATATATAAACAAAATGTATATATTAAAATTTACAACGTGTTTTACATTCCAATTTTGTACATTTTACAACAAGGGTCTTAAACTCAACTTACCTGGGAGCTGCTAGAGGCAAAGTCTGGGTGAGGCTGGGCCACATCAGGATTTTCACAAGAAATTAATTAATTCGATTTACTGTTATCCGCTGTGCTGTTGTTACAAGAAAAAGAAGTAACACGGTGTTATTGTCATTTGTTTGGATTACTTTTACATCATATAGAAATATATGTAATGTTCATTGTGTGAGGCAATGCAAATACAATGCAAGTAGCTCGATTCAAATGACAATATAATAACATTCAAATAGCAGTGCGACTCTATAATTGGTCCGGGTTACCAGGGACTTTTATTGCCAATAGACAGGTGTCGATATGTGACTGCAGACAATTGCATTAGGCTGCATTGATTTCTTTACTTTTCTTTTATCCCGCTGCATATGCATCACTTTGATTTCTTTTGTTAGAGAGAGAGACCTTACATTAACTCTCCAAATGCCATTCCAGTTCACTTCAAAGTGAAAAATAGTAATTAAATGACTCACTCAATCTAATCTTCAAGAAGAGCCCACAGTTAGCTCTCCTGTCATGTTCTGTGGCTGACTTGACTCGCTTTGCTTCTGCCTCCCGCTATCCTGATCCAGGGACGCAGTTTCATCTTCTCGAGATCTCATTTGATCAGGCTCATTATTAGATTTACTCGTGGTTTTAAAGAAATGAAAATATGCTTGATTGCCTCTTTGCTATTTTGAAAATACACATATCATTTAGGTAGGCCACTACGCCGTTATTTATTTTCGCTGCTCACTGCGTGGGAAACAATAACCACTAATCAATAAGTGTGATTGTAAACCTAAGAAAGATTGACCCGTGGGCCGTGAGGTCAATCTTTTAACAATATTATTTTTGATGGAGATTTGCAGAGAAACTGTATTCATGTTATTATTTTTGTAATGGTGTTAGAGTCTTCTCTGTGACTTGTGTTATCTCTCCTGCAAAGTCTTAAGCTCAAAAAAATCTTTTTTTTTTTTTTAGAGTACTGTGCATTTGCATCTGAATACCCTCAAACATAATGATCCTGACAGTGATTGATGAAGGAGGAAAGAGGAAGGTCGTCGTTCATTTGTTTGTGATGTTAAGTGTCAGAAAAAGGAAACGCCACCAAACTCACACCTATTTGCACTGCAGCATTCGTTCATTTCCTCCGCCATGTCTTTATTCAGCAAACAGTGTCAACATGATTGACAGAGGTTTGCTGAGTAGGTTAACCTGTTTCTTAAAAAAGCACAAAGTTGACTGTGTTGTTCTGTATCCCCTGTGAGAACGACACATTTGTTCAACTGAAGACTCCGCAGAATCGTTCTTATCCTGCTGAAATTTCCCTTGTGGTTTTTGCTCTGTTATGAATGTGTGAATCACAGATGTGCCACAGATATGGCTTTGTTAACAGTTATGAACAGTGTGTGTCTGATGGAGTAACCCTTTACTTTTCTTGTTGTTTTTCTTCTGTAGGAGACAATAATGGCTGGCCACATCTCTTTGATAACTATTTTGGCATCCCCAGTAATAACCTTGGAAACAAGTCAAACGCCTGCTGTGAGTATGATCTCAATTCTAGATTATCTAAAGTTCAAGCTTCAGGAGGTTTGGATTCTTGTAGAGATATTCTTTGGCACATTTTATTAGATACATAATGCATGCATGTTCTGTAAAATCCATTTGCTACAATATTTTAAACCATATTTAAGTATACACTGTGGTCACTCATTCTCTTGTTTAAAGGATTGTGGGAAAAAATGCCTGATTCAACCGGATTTTTTTGGCTACAATTCATTTTAAGGCATACCTGCCAACATTCCCGTTTTTCCCGGGAGTCTCCCGTATTTCAGACCCACCTCCCGGTTTCTCATTTCTCCCAGAAAACTCCCGGAATTTCAACCCCTTCCCCTGGTCCTCAGGTGATTGGTACAATCTGGTAACACCCTATTCACACGGGGCTTCAGCGTCAACGCTTTTGACAGAGGGCGTGTCTGAAGTTGGGGCTGACGCGATCGTCATAGCAGCGTCAGCCAATGAAGTTAGTCAGCAATCGTCTACTGTCTGAGCTGGTGTATTTGCATACAGCGATCTGATTGGCTGGCGCTTCCATCGGCACTTGAAAAGTTGAGAAAGTCCCAACTTCTGCAGCGAGCAACGCCTCTGAAGCAGCGCCGACGGATCCACAATGCAGTTCAACAATGCCAGATGTCACCCATTCAAAGTGAATAGGAAGCGTTGAAGCTGACGCCTCCTGTGAATCACTGACAGACCAGGCACCCCTTCCAGTCGCTCTGCTCCCCCCCCTACCCCCCCCCCCCCTCTCCCGGATTTTCAGAGACAAATGTTGGCAGGTATGTTTTAAGGTTCAGTTCTTGCTATTAATAAACTATTAACTACCACTTTTTTTCTCAATAAACTCCTAATTTGCTGTTTATTAATAGTTGTTAAGGAAGTATTTAGGTTTAGGTATTGATTAGGGATGTAGAATATGATCATGATTTATGATCATGTGCTTTATAAGTACTAATAAATGGCTGATATATTTATAATAGGCAGGTATACAGTATAAACCACTAGTTAAAAGTCAGAATTTGTGAGCAAATGTAAAAAAAAATCACTTTTGAATTTTGGACCTGTCTGAATCCACTTTTTTTTCATTAAACCAAGCAGAGTCTCATCTCACATTCTCTTCAAGAGTCAGTTGCGATGCGTCATGGCGCATTCGTTATTTACATGATTGACTTTGTAAGTAAAAAAACTGAATGCTTCACTAGTGAGAAAACAGTTAAACAGAGCATCTGCAGCGTGATGATAAAGAATGAGCTTCCTCCATTCGGCCTCTTTACTTTCTCTTTACTTTACTTTTACTCTTTATTTTACTTCTTTACTTTCGTGGATAAGGAAACTGTGGAAACCCACTCCACTGAAGACATCTATTAGCCTACATATTTAATTTAGTTTGTTAAGTGCAAAGATTTGTTTCAAAATTAATTCTAAATTCAGCTCTAATTTCCAGCAAACGAATAAATGAACAATAATAATGAAGTGTGGTCAAAAAACTGAGGTAAACAAATTTAAATATGGATATAATAAATAATATTGCTGATAATAACAACATTAAACAAATGCAAATTGTCATGAATAAACTGAAAAAAAGCCCCCCGAGATGAAGAAGGCATGGAGGTAGGGCTGTGCAATTAATTGAACATTTTGTTTTGATTTTGGCTTCTAATGATAATGAAAAAGCATTAATTGAGATAAACGATTATTGCATCATATACCGCCTCCCTTCCAGTTGTACGCATTTGTTGCTCTGCAAAGCTAAGTTTCATGTGAAAATTGCTAAAAGCATGTACTGTAATGTAATGTTTACAGCACGGATGCGCATCATTTACTGATGTACAATTGAACCATTCATTTTTTTAAAAGCGTGAAAGATCGCATGCTGTTGTGTGTGTGCGCGCTCAGCCTCAGAGACGATCAGAAAACACACATCTAAAGGCATCTTAATATGGCCGCTTTAGTAGTCAAATACATGCAAATTTGTGTCAAAATGTGCCGTTTAGTGATTATTTATATAAACACTCATTTATGTAATAAACAAGTTGAGAATTTAATTCCCTCACTGCTCTTGACTGAAGGACTTTTGTAGCTATAATTAAAGTTTTTTTCTTACAGTGAAGATGCTTAAAGCAGTTTGTTTCATATTTTTATTCTATTCCTTATTTACAGGGAGGAAAATAACTGTATATATACAGTTGAAGTCAGAATTATTAGCCCTCCTGAATTATGAGCCCCTTGTTTCCCCCAATTTCTGTTTTGATTTTTTTCTAACCCATTTCTAAACATAATAGTTTTAATAACTCATTTCTAATAACTGATTTATTTTATCTTTGCCATGATGACAGCACATAATAATAACTAGATGTTCTTCAAGATACTAGTATTCAGATTAAAGTGTGATTTAAAGGCTTAATTAGGCAAGTCATTGTATAACAGTAGTTTCTTCTGCAGACAATCAAAAATATATATTGCTTAAGAGAGCTAATAATATTGACCTTAAAATGTTATAAAAAATATTTAACCCTGCTTTTATTCCAGCCAAAATAAATAAGCTCTTCTCCAGAAGAAAAAAATATAGGAAATACTGGGGAAAATTCCTGGCTCTGTTAAACATCGTTTGGGAAATATTTATAAAAAAAATTCACAGGAGGGCAAATAATTTTGACTTCAACAGTAATCGTTTTGAATAATCGTAATTACAATTATGACCAAAATAATCGTGATTATGATTTTTACCATATATGAGCAGCCCTACATGTAGGCAGTGGTTTTTATATTAATAAAGAGAACAATATTTTTTTTTTTATAATATTTCAATCCTTAAATTCTTTTTCATTTGTAAAGATATTTGTGTATTGCTGTACATCCTGTGTGTATTAAGCAATGTGTACGCGTTTAAGGCACACAACTAACATGCTCTGTGCTGGACTTTAGGCCAGATTTTAGTTGGTCAATGGTGCCGTCTATTTTAATTCATCAAAATAGCAATGTGCCAACAATGTGCCTTAACACACCTCCTTTCTCGACCGCCACACCCATGAGTCCACAAAATGGCTCAAATGGATTTGCTATTTAAACAACGGGGCTCAAAACGGAAAAAAATAGGGTTGCACTGGACTGAAAATAACAACAAATTGCACAAAACACGTCTTGCGCCTTATAATCTAGCTCCTGTTTATCTAACCAACCTCCTGTCTCGCTACAATCCAACCCGCTCTTTAAGATCTCAAAACTCAGGGCTTCTGGTAGTACCTAGAATAGCAAAGTCAAGTAAAGGAGGTCGAGTCTTCTCATGTATGGCCCCTAAACTCTGGAATAGCCTTCCTGATAATGTCCGAGGCTCAGACACACTCTCACAGTTCAAAACTAGATTAAAAACCTCTTTTAAGCAAGAAAAAAATATTTTTAGCAAAGCATACACTCAGTGCATCACTTAGCGGTAAAACACATGATTGTGCCCCACACAGGTTTTTTTTTCATCTCATTTATATATACTATGGACAGCAGCTACGCTAATTATTCTCTTATTCTCTATTTACACCTGGGGGTAACCATCCTGAGGCCCTCAGACTATGCAGCGCCACTGATGTGATCCAAGACCAGCGACGAAATGATCCCGAGGTTTTCACAATCCTGGACCAGGCCGCATCCTGAGCAGCTGCTGTGGTGGTCATGTAGGAGTGGAGAGCATGAGACTGATTCCTGTGACGCTCCAAGGACAGAGAAGTCTTCGCTGACGTCTAGCGTTCTCCAGCCTCCGGTGCCTGGACTGCAGCTCTGCACAAGACGTTTGGCCATAGGAGAAATGGTCGTGCCCAACTGAGCCTGGTTTCTCTCTAGGATTTTTAAATTCTTCACTTTCACCAGTTGCATGGTTCGGGATCTGTAGAGCTGCGCATCAATGGAATTGCTCTTCAGTATTTGGACTCTCAGTAGTGATTATTAACTCACACTGAACTGAGCTAAACTGAACTGAACTGAACTGATCTGAAACTCTGAAAATCGAACTGACACTGTTTTAATTTACTATAATCTTGAATGTGAAGCTGCTTTGACACAATCTACATTATATAAGCGCCATACAAATAAAGGTGAATTGAATTTAATTGAATTATTGCGCCAGGTGTGTGATAGGGCCCTAAAAGTTGTTAGAAGAAAGATCAAGGTCCCATAATGCAATTCAAAAGCATAAATAAATGCGGGAGAAAAAAATAAAACACAAACTGCAAAATACGATCAGACCCCTGTGTTTATGTCATGTGACCTTCCCCATGTGCTCCTTTGTTCTGTTTTCTGCCGTCTCATCATGTTCATTAGTTCCACCTGTGTCTCAACCCTGTTACTTATCAGAGTCATCATGTCCTGTGTATTTATACTCCTGTGTGTTGTTTAGTCCTTGGTCTGATATTATGCATTGTCTACACCCCTTGTCGTTCCTGAGTTTAATTCAATTCACCTTTATTTCTATAGCGCTTTTACAATGTGGATTGTGTCAAAGCAGCTTCACATAGAAGATTATAGTGAATTGAAACAGTGTCAGTTCAGTTTAGATTAGTTTAGTTTAGTTCAATGTGTTTTAATAGTCACTGCTGAGAGTCCAAACACTGAAGAGCAAATCCATCGATGCGCAGCTCTACAGATCCCGAACCATGCAAGCCAGTGGCGACAGAGGCAAGGAAAAAACTTCACCAATTGGCGAAAGTGAAGGAAAAAAAACCTTGAGAGAAACCAGGCTCAGTTGGACACAATAATTTCTCATATGGCCAAACGTCTTGTGCAGAGCTGCAGTCTAGGCGCCAGAGGCTTGAGAACGCTGGACGTCAGCAAAGACTCGTCTGTTCCTGGAGTCTCACAGGAATCAGACGCATGCTCTCTACTCCTCCATGACCACCACAGCAGCTGCTACGGCCTGGTCTGGTAATGTGGAAACCTTGGGATCATCTCTTCACAGGTCTTGGATCACTTCAGTGGCACTGCATAATCTCTAGGGACACTAAGATGAGTATCCGCAGGTGGAAATAGAGAATAAAGAGAATAGTTAGCGTAGCTGCTGTTTATAGTGTATATAAACGAGATGCAAAAACCTGCGTAGAGCACATTCATGCGTCATACCGTTATGTGATGCACTGAGTGTATGCTTTACTAAAAACATAGGTCTTTAATCAAGTTTTGAACTGCAAGAGCCTCAGACATTATCAGGAAGGCTATTCCAGAGTTTAGGAGCCATAAATGAGAAGGCTAGACCTCCTTTACTCAATTTTGCTACCCTAGGTACTACCAGAAGCCCTGAGTTTTGAGATCTTAAAGAGCGGGTTGGATTGTAGCGAGACAGAAGGTTGGTTAGATAAACAGGAGCTTGATTATTTAAAGCTTTTTAGGTAAGAAGTATTATTTAAAAATCAATACGAAACTTAACAGGCAGTCAGTGTAAGGAGGATAAAATTGGGGTGATATGATCATATTTTCTAGACCTGGTAAGGACTCTGGCAGCTGCATTTTGTTCTAGCTTAAGTTTGAGTCTCCTGTGTGTCCCGTGTCCTTCATGTGTGTTTTTGAAATCTACGCATTTGATAACTCCTGCGATCCTTTGCCTTTCTGAGAGAGCCCAGGTGTGACAAATACGTAAAAATGCTAATTTACTAATATTTTCCACAGTTTAAATGTTACCGATTTTTCTTTTTCTAAGGTCAAATCAGCATATTATAACTAATTCTAAAGGATTTTTAATTGTAAACATTTTCACAATAATACTATTTTTGCTAACATCACTTATTTTTGATTAAGTAAATGAAAGAATAGACTAAACCACAGATGCCCAAACTAGGGCCCACTGGCAAAAGTTTGTCCGTGGTAACCTTTTATTTTGCCCACCATCCAATCTGAGAAGAGACGGAGAACGATGGGGATAGTTTAGAGGTTGTCATTTTAAATTTTATGTAACCTTTTTTATTATTTCAGTGTTAAAAGCTAAGTGAAGTTAAATGTTTCAATTAAATGCTGTAAATTAATCAGAATTGTTTAAATATACATGCTGTCACCTGACGGATGAAGGACAAATCAAGGCAAAGGCAGATTGTACTTAACTAGTGTATTCAGCATTGAACTCCACTGTGTTATAAATGTGGTTGTTTATGTTTTTGTTAAATTAAGTTATCATTTTAAATGTTATACTGCATTAGTTAATTTGCTTTAGTGTTTTCTACTTAAAAAATCTTATGAAATAAATCAGATAATCACCCATGGCAAATTTAATGTAAGATAATTTGCTATATTTTCCTTCGGCCCACGGTTTTCAATGATATTTTGTTTCTGGCTCTTTATACAAAAACGTTTGGGCACCCCTAGATTAAACAATATTATCAGCCTACAACTTTGTCAATGGTAGTGTGTACACTCTCAGAAATAAAGGTACGCGAGCTGTCACTGGGGTGGTACCTTTTTAAAAGGTACACATTTGTACATAAAGGGTCCATATTGGTACCTCAAAAGTATATATTAGTACCTAAAAATTTTGAGAGGAACACTTTAGTACTTTTTAGGTACTAATATGTACTTTTGAGGTATTAATATGGACCTTTTAGGTACAAATGCGTACCTTTTGAAAAGGTACCACCCCAGTGACAGCTCGCGTACCTTTATTTCTGAGAGTGTAGTATGTATTCCTATATCCCAGTTTGGTCCCACTTTATATTGTGTCGCTTATACCTGTGAACTTACATGGTAACTAGATGTGTAAGTAGTATGTAACTACAGTGTATGTACACACTGGTACATAGTATTTACTTGTGTAATACAGGTGTAACTACACACATGTAACAACCCACTGAATAGTATGTGTAAGTTCAAATGTGTAACAGGACATTAATAACAATCTTTGGTAAACTACCCACTTTAATGTGATTACTGATTCTACAGTTGACCTTAAAACAACATATAAACATAAGGCATTTGTATATTTCTATATACGCTTATACTTTATTGGCAGAAGTTTGCTGTTGTTAAACAGTTGCACAAAGGCTTAGGTTTTATATATTACACAGTAATTTGTGACCATTTTACACTTTATATTAAGTGGACAGTTCCTGATGATTTACCCTGTAATTACACTGGTATCACAAGGTAAAACCTTCTAATGCAGCGTTAGTTCTGCTATTCTTATTTTAATACAGTGTTCAGAAGTACATGGTACATGGAAAACACCTGCAAGTATATTGTTGTTACATAATGCACTTATGTGATTCTTGTTACAGATGTGTACTTTTTTAGTGTTGTTATCAATGTCCTGTTACACCTTTTACACAACTTAAACATACTATTCAGTGTGTTGTTACATGTGTGTAGTTGCACCATTATTACACATGTAAATACTATGTACCAGTGTGTACATACACTGTAGTTACATACTACTTACACATCTAGTTACTATGTAAGTTCACAAGTATAAGCGACACTTAATATAAAGTGGGACCCTTAGGGGTCATCTAAGACTTAGTCCTGCATTTGCATGAACTTGTTAGGCTCTGTGTAATATCATTGTGCCTGCTACAGCCATGGAACAGCAGCAAAGTCCCTTGATTATTACGCCAGAATTAGAGTATAGTTCATAGCCTAGAAAATAGCTAATTTTCCCTTTCGTCTTATTACAGAAGAGTTAAGCGTTAAATAGGAAATTTATCAAAACTCTTTAGTCATTTTTGAGGTAGATGCTAATGGTCTAATCCGATTCAATTAATTGTGCTAAGCTAAAAAAAAAAGAAGTGATCCTGCCAGACCTGGAGATTGACAGAATGGATTAAAAACTGGTAAAACTCAACATTTTTACTCTAGTTGAGCTGTAAAATGAGCCTATTTTGTAAAGCGGAGTGTTCTTTTATTGCTTTTTAAGTGTAAATAGACCCTTACTCATGTTTAAAAAAAAGATAACATCATAAAAATTGTTTTTTTAATTATTTATTAAAGGCAGTTTGATCGTTTCAAAGTTTTTTTACTCTGAGACTTTGGCAGGAAATGAAAGCAGATGAGGACGAGCGCTTATCACTCTTCGACAGCTCATATCTGGAGGCTTATGTGCTTTTCTGTTGGAGCTGATAGGCAGTATTGATCACAGATTCATGCTCAGATGAAGTCTGCGAAAATCCGTGTGATATTATAGTGTTGCTGCAAAGCTCAAATAAATAAGCATAACAAATAAACAAAGATTTTTTTTTTTTTGCATTTAATTCTGCTCGAAATATTGGACTATTTTTGCAATGACTAAACAATCAGATCTCAAGGTGATTTGATATGGCTATACAGTATTGTGGTGCAGTTTGTTGCATTGATGACAGCATGGACATGTTTAACCACACTGAAAAAAAAAATTAATTAGATTTACAATTATTTTTCAAGGTAAGTGTCTGCAAACTAATTAAATGGGCTGAATTTAAACAAACAAATTAAGTTAAAGATTAATTAGTTTGTTTTAATCCAGCCCATATAAATTGCTTGCAACCACTTACCTTAAAAAAAGTTGTAAATTCAATTAATCTTTTTTTTTTCAGTGCAGTGTGTTGTTGTGCAATTGAAAATTATACGACTTTGCAAAAATAAGTGAGTTTATTATAATGTTTATTTGAGTAAATATCATTTCACTCTGTAACCAGTGCTTAATTTGTAAATGAATAATTTCCAGAACAAACAGGAAATAAAAGTAATCATGATGGACGTTTACTACACAATTTCAGTTTTCCTGGAACACGACGTCAGTAAATGGTGATGGCGCAAAAAAAGAGCATCACATTTCTGAACAGTCTTTTAATTATTTTGTGCCATATGGGTCAATCGTGGATAAAAACAAACGTGTAGCTACACACATAAATCTTATGAAACATCACTATTCAGTTTACTGACACCACTGACATTCAGTTCACTTCCATGTGAAAAAAAATAATTAAATGGCTCAGTCTAATCTTCAAGAAGAGCCCACAGTTACATCTTCCATCATGTTTTCTGGCAAAATTGAGATCATTGCTTTGCTTCTGTCTCCCGCTATCCTGATCTAGGGGTGCAGTTTCATCTTCTCAAGATCTCTTTTGATCAGGCTCATTATCAGATTTACTCATGGTTTAAAAAAAATAATATATGCTTGACTGCCTTTTTTGCCATTTTGAAAATACATATATTATTTACGTAGACCACTGTGCCATTATTTATTTTTCCTGCTCACTGTGCGCAAAAAAAAAAATCACTGATTGTAAATGTAAGAAAGATGATTGATTGAAAAATATTGTAGTCACATGGTGACTACCGTCACACACACAATCCACACAGCCTTCACTTGCACTCACTCACATTCTCATGCACGCACACACACACACACACACACACACACACACACACACACACACAGACAGGTATTCACTATGCGTAAGTTAATGTCGGATCAATAAAAACATTTTTGGAAGAGGATCCGGCATGATCCAGCTCAAATTAAGCACTGTCTGTAATACAATAACACTATACAGTAACACTACCTTTGGGTACTAAACTGAAAACTAATGAACCCAAAAATGACAGTTCTGTCATAAGTTACAGTCCCTTCACTTGTTAAAAATCTGTTTGAGTTTTTTTTTTTTTTTGAAGAATGTTGAAAGCTTGTAGCCATTGAATTGCATACACTTTAAAATATTAATAGTCTATATCTACTCAATAAAATTGAGGCAACAGATTACAAACAATATTATTAATTATTTTCAACAAGTACAAATTGAGTTAGAATGAATTAAATTAGCTTATAAAATTACAAGCAATATTATTAATTCAATTCAAGTATGGATAGAGTTAGAATTACTTTTTTGCAGCAATTTTTGTTTTGCATGAAAGTCAATGTGTGACGAGAATTTCTCAAAATACATTCTCTTGTTCAGGAGAAAAAAAAAAAACTAATAAAGATTTGAAACCACAAGAGGATGAGTTTAATAGCAAGTTAATTTCCATTTCCTCCATGAACTATATCTTTTATACATTTTTGTTGATCCAATCACAAAAGAATGACAGTATATGCAGGTGTAAATGGGGAATTGTTTTGAGCCTGAACACTTCATTCAACAGGATTGTTTTCATAGTGTTAGTGCTCATGTGGTGGAATGCATTGAATGCACTGCAACAAAAGACCGTCATCTCTTTGTCCGCTGACCTAATTCTTAAACATTTGTCAGATCAGAAAAAAAGCCATATTTAAAAACCGATCTATATAACTTATGTATTTGTAAAGATATACATAAATATATGTATATCTTAGTTAGGTCCATAAATATTTAGACATTGACCCAATTCTAGCATTTTTGGCGTTATACACCAACACAATGGATTTGAAATGAAAGAACAAAATGTGCTTTAACTGCAGACTGTCAGCTTTAATTTGCGGGCATTTGCATCCAAATCAGGTAAACGCTGTAAGAATTACAACAGTTTGCATAAATGCCTCCCACTTGTTAAGGGTCCAAAAGTAATTGGACAATTGGCTTCTAAGCTGTTCCATGGCCAGATGTGTGTTATTTCCTCATCATTCCAATTACAATGAGCATAAGAATAAGAATAGGACGTGTGTTTGGATATAACTCAGTTTTTTAACACACTTCCTTATCATTGCTCATTTATTAGTTAAATTAGAACTGAATTTATTTATTTATTTGTTTTGCATATAACACTGTTTCCTTATCCACAAAAGTAAAGGAGTAAAGTAAAGAGTAAAAGTAAAGTAATGAGAAAGTAAAGAGGCCGAATGGAGGAGGCTCGTTCTTTATCCTTATGTTGCAGATGCTCTGTTAAACTGTTTTCTCATTAGTGAAGCGTTGAGTTTAGACTAACGCCCCATTTACTCGGGGCGTCAGCTTCAACGCTTCCCATTCACTTTGAATGGGTGACGTCAGGCGTTGCCGAACTGCATTGTGGTTCCGTCTGCGCCGCTTCAGTGGCGTTGCTCGCTGCAAAAGTTGGGACATGCTCAACTTTTCAAGCGGCGACCGAAGCGTCAGCCAATAAGATCGCTTTATGCAAATGCACCAGCTCAGACAGTGGCCTATTACTGACTAATTTCATTGGCTGACGCTACTATGATGATCGCGTCAGCCTCAGCTTCAGACACGCCCTCTGTCAAGCGTTGACGCTGAAGCCCCGTGTAAATGGGGCGTTACAAGGTCTGCCATGTAAATAGCAAATGTGTCACGGCGTGACGCAACTGGCTCTTAATGTGAGATGAGACTCTGATTGGTTTAAATGCATGTTATACTCAAAACACACCCATAACTCTGAATAAGCACAATCCTTAAACCATGCGCTAGGACACAAACTGTATCCGTCCTTAAAATAGCAAAAGTGGAAAAAGACGCCATTAATGCTTTTGTGCCATGCACTTTAGATTTTGCACCTAGATTGTTAAAATAGAGCCCATTATGTGACATATTACAAAGTAACAGTTGTGTATGATATTTTATCTCACAATTTTGACATTTTAACTCAACTATTTTATTATTTTTTTGTAAAGTTGACAAAGTTAGTTTATTTTAGTACCTCTCACATTTAATTAGATGGCATTTAATATCTTTTTGGCAAGCAATTTTGTGAATAATGTTACATTTTTTGCATACTATATGGATAATAATTGTTATACTTTTTAATATGTCAGATAATAAGTTAATTTCCAATTAACTTATTATCTGACATATTAAAAAGTATAACAATTATGTTTGACCTTTTATCTCAAGATTTTGACCTTTTATCTTAACTATTTTAAAAAGTTAACAAAGTCAGTGCATTTTGGTTCCTTTCACATTTAATTCAATGCTATTTGACATCTGTTTTTGCTTGCTTTCATCTTTTTAAAGCACACAATATGGACATTTAAATTTCTGTTTCACAAATTAACTTTTTTGTTTCCCAATTAACTTATTATGTGACATTAAAAAGTCTAAAAATAATGTTTGACCTTTTATCTCAAAACTTTGACATTTTATCTCAACTATTTTAAAAAGTTGACCAAGTTAGTACATTTTAGTACATTTCACATTTAATTCAATGCTATTTGCTTTTTTTATTTTGTTTATTAGTAATTTAGTGAAAGTTGTTTCTTTTTTTAAGCATATATGGTCATTTTACTTTGTGTTTCACAATTAATTATGTGACATATTAAAAGGTATAATGGTTATTAGGGTTGGGTCGATAGACGATGCCATTGTCCATCGCCTATAGCCAATAGACATCCTGATGGTGAGCAGACATCGACCCCGTCGCAAACCTGCTCATGGAAAATACACACTCAGGCCCCGTTCATACTAATACGTCTTGGTTTAAAAATGGCATTTTAGAATGAAAACGATCTACATCCACACTGTCGTTTCATCTAGCATTTCTGAACAGCCCTCCGTCTGCTGAACTTCTACAGTATACAGTATACAGTAGGTAGTGCTGTCGCCTCACAGCAAGGTCACTGGTTCAAGCCTCAGCTGGGTCAGTTGGAGTTTCTGTGTGGTGTTTGCATGTTCTCCCCGCATTCGCGTGGGTTTCCTCCGGGTGCTCCGGTTTCCCCCACAGTCCAAAGCATGCGGTACACGTGAATTTGGTAGGCTAAATTGTCCATAGTTAATGAGTGTTTATGAATGTTTCCCAGAGATGGGTTGCAGCTGGAAGGGCATCCACTGCGTAAAACATGTGCTGGATAAGTTGGCGGTTCGTTCCGCTGTGGCGACCCCAGATTAATAAAGGGACTAAGCCGAAAAGGAAATGAATTAATGAATTAACATTATGTGACATATTAAAAAGTAAAATTATTATGTTGGACATTTTATCTCACAATTTTGACATTTGATCTCAGCTATACAAAAGAAAGTTTACAAAATTAATAAATTTTAGTCCCTTTCACATTTAATTCAGTGCTATTTGACATTTTATTTATTTATTTATTTATTTTTTGCTAGCAATAAAATTCAAAATAAAATAAAATTCTAATAAAAATAAATTTTTAAACATACTGTATGGTCAATTTACATTTTGACTTATTTGCAGAGATGTATAAAGTACTAGAGACCCAGACTTAAGTAAAAGTAAAAAACTCTATCAAAAAAGTGACTTGAGTAAAATTTGAAGTGCTCTTTAAGCATCATTGTCACAAAGATATACACAGGAAACCCAAATGCAAGTGAATGCAAGATGATTTATTAAAGAGTCACAACTGGTATTGATCTCACCAGATATAGTGTGGAGCAAAGGTGCTCACACCAGAAATACAACACGCTAAACAGCGGTAAAAGTTCATCCAAGAAACAGCACCGTATAGAAGTCTCTCACTGATATCGTTGTCAGCAGAGCAGGCAGTTGTAACAACATTAATGAAACGGAGTCATGCATAAGGTCCAAATATAACAGACTTATAGCAAAGACCCACCACCAGATCGAACGAGAGCGCCTAACAGGAAGCAGACACAGGAGTGAACAACAACGGACAGATAACGCTATCTACAAAACACTGAACATATATAGGCACGCGGTAAAGCGCGACAGCTGTGACTGATAGAAAACAGCTGAGTGATATGAGTGGTAACAAGACACGTGACAACCCAGCTGATGAATGTAAACACACACACACACACCACGCGGTGAAGATAAACCCAAACAAACACACCCACTTCCCACACACACACACATGCAAGAAGAACAGATGGATCCACAACCGTGACAATCATACTTAAGTGGAATTACTAAAGTATTCAACATTTTTTGTACTTAAGTATTACAAGTAGTTTATTTTAAAATGTAAAAGTACAAGTATTGTGTTATGTAGTTATTAAAGAAAGCGGTCAAAAGACATCATATTGTTTTGTTTATTTTAAATATATATTTGTAGGGCATGTGATTAAGCAGAACGAAAAGAAGCATGGAATATAATTTATAATATATATATTTATATACTCAAACTCAGCTCAAACTGCTGTTTTGTGTATTATATTATTTTTAACTTGCCTTGATATGTTTCTTCAAATTTGACGGTGAATTTTTGAAGGCCATTATTTCACAATCTTTCGGGAGGCAGAGTATGCACTTTATTCTATATGAATTGTCTTTCACTCTGACAAATGCAAACATGGACTCTAAACAGGGCCATGGGTAGTCTTCTTCCTCATCGCCATGAACAGTTAAAAGTGAAGGAGTTGAAGGTGGAATTTCTGGGTTTTCTATGTCGAAAACAAACTAAAATGCTCTCAATGCTGTCAGGCAGCGACAGCTTATTCAAACCTGTGACAGTGCTCTGGCAGTGATAATGTGGGTTTGGAATAATTCGTAACATTTTTATAATTGTAACAAGTAACGATGCAGCACATAAAAAAACTATTGGAGTAAAAGTATTAAACTCATCGAAAATATGTACTGAAGTAAAAGTAGAAGTAGGAGAAAAAAACAATACTCTAGTAGAGTACAGATACAACCTTTTAGTACTTAAGTACAGTAGTGAAGTAGTTCTCATGAAGTGAAGCAGTACATCTCTGCTTATTTGTTTACTATTTATCTTATTGTTAATTTATTCATTTTATTTTTGGCTCAGTCCCTTTAATCTGGGGTTGCCACAGCAGAATGAACCGCCAACTTATCCAGCATATGTTTTACACAACGAATGCTCTTCCAGCTGCAACCCATCACTGGGAAACATCCATACACACTCATTCACACGCATACAATACACTACGGTCAATTTTAGCATACCCAATTCACCTGTACTGTATGTCTTTGGACAGTGGGGGAAACGGGAGCACACGGAGGAAACCCACGCAAACGCAGGGAGAACATGCAAACTCCACACAGAAATGCCAACTGACCCAGCCGAGGCTCGAACCAGAGACCTTCTTGCTGTGAGGCGATCGTGCTACCCACTGTGCCACCGCATTGCCTTATCTTATTGTGTGACATTAAAAAAGTAATGATTTTGTTGGACATTTTATCTCACAGTTTTGACATTTGATCTCAGCTATACAAAAAAAGTTTACATAATACATTTTATTCCCTTTCACATTTATTTTAATGCCGTTTGACATTATTTTTTTCATTCATTCATTATTTTCTTTTCGGCTTAGTCCCTTTATTAATCCGGGGTCGCCACAGCGGAATGAACCGCCAACTTATCTAGCACATGTTTTACGCAGCGGATGCCCTTCCAGTTTCAACCCATCTCTGGGAAACATCCATACACAATCTTTGACACTCATACACTACGGACAGTTTAGCCTATACCCAATTCACCTGTACTGCATGTCTTTGGACTGAGGGGGAAACCGGAGCACCCGGAGGAAACCCACGTGAACGCAGGGAGAACATGCAAACTCCACACAGAAATGCCAACTGACCCAGTCAGGACTTAAATCAGCGACCTTCTTGCTGTGAGGTGACAGCACTACCTACTGCGCCACTGCGTCCCCTTGCATTATTTTTTAGCATACTATATGGTCACTACATTTCGTTTCACAAATTAACTCATTATGTGACATGTTTTGTCACAGTGTGTGTAAATGAGCTTTCATAAACGTACACTTCACTGCTCAGAAATAATTTCCGATTGCTAACATTCTCCTTCAGTAAGCTTAGCTCATTTACATGGCAAAACAGCTTAAGCTGTTTCAATTATCGCCGCTGTGATGCAAACATACCCTACATGCACCCCAGCACATGGACCATTGTTAATTAATGAACTACAAGCAGAACCAAACGACCTGCGCTAAAACGGCTCCAATAACCAATTAAAATGCAGCCCAGTTGGCAGCGGTGACTCTGCCGTATATTCGTCCCCTCATTACCAGCACATTTAGCTCTGGAAATACAAGTTGATTGGTCTGAAGACAGTGTGAGCTTTATTTTTGTACCATCTCTTCAAATTAGTCACCGTGGGCTTTTTCTGGTGTATGTCAGAATTCAGTCTCTTTTCTTACTGCACCCTTTGTTCGCTCTTCGTGCTTTCGCTTCCTCCCCTAATGCTTAATACAGATAAGACTCTGTTGGAACAATGTATTGAGCCACAGATGGCCTGTCGAGGCATTTGCATTATCTGGATACACACTCTATCTGGCAGACCATATTCAACCGCACCATCAGATTATGCATGTTCACTTTCAGACTGTACTTACAAAGACTTTTTTTGTGCTAAATCTGCTTTTTGTTTGATAAGATTAGAAATGTAAAGGTCAAATGTGTGATTTATGTGGCAGTAAATTAAAATTAAATATTCTACTGCCGAAAAAGTTAGTATTTTTAAGACTAAGGGCTCTATTTTAACGATCTAGGCGCAAAATCAAAAGTGCATAAGTGCATTAAAGGGCGTGTCCGAATCCACTTTTGCTATTTTAAGGACGAAAAAATATGGTTTGCGCCCTGGTGCATGTTCTAACAGGATTGAGCTTATTCTTTCAATCAGTTATAGGTGTGTTTTGAGCACAACATGCATTAAACCAATTAGAGTGTCATCTCTCATTCCCTTTTAAAGTCAGTTGCGTCGCGCCATGGCGCATTTGCTTTTTACATGGCAGACTTTGTAGGTGGGAAAACTTAATAGGAAAACTGAACGCTTCACTAGCGAAAAAACAGTTTAACAAACCACCTGTGCAAGGATAAAGAACAAGTCTTCTCCATTCTGCCCCTTTACTTTCTCTTTACTTTACTTTTACTCTTTACTCCTTTACTTTTGTATAAGGAAACAGTGTTGTACTCACTCCACTGAACACATTCATAAGCCTAAATATTTAATTTCATTTGTTAAGTGCAAAGACTTTTCAAAACTATTTCTAAATTCAGTTCTAATTTCCAGCAAACAAATAAATGAACAATGATAATGAAGTGTGGTCAAAAACCTGAGTTATATCCAAACACACATCCTGTTCTTATGCTCCATATGGTGACGCAGACTCCTTCAAAACCTGACAGGTGGACAAATCTAAACTTGTTATTATAAAAACAAATATAAATATGCATATAATAGATAATACTGCTAATAATAATAACATTATAGGGCGTCATGGTGGTGCAGTGGGTAGCACGATCGCCTCACAGGAAGAAGGTCGCTGGTTTGAGCCTCGGCTGGTTTAGTTGGCATTTCTGTGTGGAGTTTGCATGTTCTCCTCCGTGTTCGTGTGAGATTCCTCCTTACTTGTCCGTAGTGCATGTTTGTGAATGAGTGTGCATGGATGTTTCCTAGTGATGGGTTGCAGCTGGAAGGGCATCCGCTCCGTAAAACATATGCTAGATAAGTTGGCGGTTCATTCTGCTGTGGCAACCCCTGATTAATAAAGTGACTAAGCCGAAAAGGAAATGAATGAATGAATGAATGAATGAATAACATAATAAGAATGCAAATCGTCATGAATAAACTAAAAAAACCCCGGGACATGAAGAAGGCATGGAGGTAGTGTTTTTTTATATTTATGTAGTAAATAAACATTTTTGTAAGATTTTAATCCTTTATTTTTTATTTGTAAAGATATTTGTGTATTGCTGTACATCCTGTGTGTATTAAGTGCTCTGCACTGAACTTTAGACTAGCTTTTTCTTGGTCAATGGCACGGTCTATTTCAGTTCCTGAAAATAGCAGCGCACCAACAATGTGCCTTAACACACCTCCCTTTCAGACCAGCACACCAGAAAATTTAGCCTACCCAATTTACCTGTACTGCATGTCTTTGGACTCCGGGGAAAACCAGAGCACCTGGAGGAAACCCACGTGAATGCAGGGAGAACACGCAAACTCCACACAGAAATGCCAACTGACCCAGCCGAGGCTCGAACCAGTGACCTTCTTGTTGAGAGGCGACAGCACTACCAACTGCATCGCCTAATCTCATATAGAAATCATATAAATCATTAGTAGTTGTAATATTTATAAAGAAATGAAAAAAAACTTGGATTTTGTTTAGTAGCTAAAGTAGGATATTGTTTATTTATTTTTTATTACATTTTTTACATTTAAACCACTGCAAAATTTTTCTAACCAATGCCATATACAGTACAAATACATTTCTTAATAAATAACCTACAATAAATTAAAAGCATTAACGTTATGCTATATTTTTTTGTTTTCACACGTTTTAAAGACATATCGTAAATTCTGCTTTTAAATAATAGGTCACCTATAGCTTTAATCATGAGCCATGGCTGCATTCAAAATGGCATAAATGATTTCAAAGTGCACTGCGAAGGGAGCAGAATTGTCAATATGAAGGTTGCTAAAACTAAACTGTAAAAAATATTTTGAAAGCAAATTACACCTAAGAGAGATGACTTTAATGCTTTTTAAGTTGAAATGTTAGAACGCTCTAAATGAATAGGGCATAGGGGGATAACAAGGAATAGAACACAGCCAGGAACTATGATTCTAACTACAGCTCTAGAGGAACTTGAAGAAGTTGTTGTGAATGTTTGTTGAAATAATGAATTTGGGAAACACCAAATCAACGAACTATGTTTGTAACGACAAAACTTGCAACCTTAGTTGGCTAACGATGGTTTTCAGAAATGTACCCCAGGTTAGGAACTTCCACGTCTTAGACACAAATGGGAGTGTGGTGGAAATTAATTTATATACATTATAAAGGTTAGGTTTATATATATCCATTCGTCCTTTGGTATACTGTTTAATTAGACCAAGTGTAACCACTTTAACATCTGTTTATCACCAGACAAGATTTGGATAAGTACATGGTGATTTAGCAAACTATATGTTCGGATGGGATGTAAGACTGAAAGATAGATGGTCAAAAATGAAGTTTGAGTGCTGATGTAACTGTGATTCGTCCTGTATGTCACTGATGACCTTGTGGGCATTACAAACTACAGGGAGTGCAGAATTATTAGGCAAATGAGTATTTTGACCACATCATCCTCTTTATGCATGTTGTCTTACTCCAAGCTGTATAGGCTCGAAAGCCTACTACCAATTAAGCATATTAGGTGATGTGCATCTCTGTAATGAGAAGGGGTGTGGTCTAATGACATCAACACCCTATATCAGGTGTGCATAATTATTAGGCAGCTTCCTTTCCTTTGGCAAAATGGGTCAAAAGAAGGACTTGACAGGCTCCGAAAAGTCAAAAATAGTGAGATATCTCGCAGAGGGATGCAGCACTCTTAAAATTGTCAAGCTTCTGAAGCGTGATCATCGAACAATCAATCGTTTCATTCAAAATAGTCAACAGGGTAGCAAGAAGCATGTGGAAAAACCAAGGTGCAAAATAACTGCCCATGAACTGAGAAAAGTCAAGCGTGCAGCTGTGGAGTACTGGTTTGGGCTGGAATCATCAAAGATGAGCTTGTGGGGCTTTTTTCGGGTTGAGGATGGAGTCAAGCTCAACTCCCAGTCCTACTGCCAGTTTCTGGAAGACACCTTCTTCAAGCAGTGGTACAGGAAGAAGTCTGCATCCTTCAAGAAAAACATGATTTTCATGCAGGACAATGCTCCATCACACGCGTCCAAGTACTCCACAGCGTGGTTGGCAAGAAAGGGTCTAAAAGAAGAAAAACTAATGACATGGCCTCCTTGTTCACCTGATCTGAACCCCATAGAGAACCTGTGGTCCATTATCAAATGTGAGATTTACAAGGAGGGAAAACAGTACACCTCTCTGAACAGTGTCTGGGAGGCTGCGGTTGCTGCTGCACGCAATGTTGATGGTGAACAGATCAAAACACTGACAGAATCCATGGATGGCAGGCTTTTGAGTGTCCTTGCAAAGAAAGGTGGCTATATTGGTCACTGATTTGTTTTTGTTTTGCTTTTGAATGTCAGAAATGTATATTTGTGAATGTTGAGATGTTATATTGGTTTCACTGGTGAAAATAAATAATTAAAATGGGTATATATTTGTTTTTTGTTAAGTTGCCTAAAAATTATGCACAGTAATAGTCACCTGCACGAACAGATATCCTCCTAAAATAGCTACAACTAAAAACAAACTAAAAACTACTTCCAAAAATATTCAGCTTTGATATTAATGAGTTTTTTTGGGTTCATTGAGAACATGGTTGTTGTTCAATAATAAAATTAATCCTCAAAAATACAACTTGCCTAATAATTCTGCACTCCAGATAAAAAAAAGAATGCACTTTTTTTCGGCCTCTCACTCTCTGCAGAAACCTGCGTTGCTGTATAATTGTCTGACCTTCTTAAGAATAAAACCTTAAAAGGCACTTTAGGTAAGAGTTTATCTTCTTGACCACTGAGAGAGCCTTCTTAAAGAATATTGCCACTACAGGAGATCCCCTATTTTTGACTAAGACACACGTCTCTGTTCCCTCCCTCAGGGAATGTGAGTTACGAACGTAACCAGGATGTTATTAAAGTTAACTAAAACAAAGTTATATATTTGTGTTTTTGTTTTTAACTTGAAATTAAATTAAAGCTAAACAATCAAATAAACTAGCAAAATTATTACAGAGAGTTGTCAATCAAATTGTCATGTATTTTACATGTACAAGTAATTTATTTTAGGTGGCTGCTAATTAAATTCATTTTTTTTTGTTTAACTTAAAACTAATATATTCAAAACTAAGCAAAAATGTTAAGAAAATGACAAACACTACAAAAACTAATTCAAACAGCCAATGCAAAAAATTGAAATGATGTAAAATTAAAAGAATAAACTAAAACAAATTAGAAATATTAATAAAATTGCAATAGTGACTCGTTTATTTATTTATTTATTTATTTATTTATTTATTTATTTATTTATTTATTTATTT
>CAIGQZ010035043.1:4080467-4101544 GCA_903798205.1 Danio tinwini
ATATATTGTTTTTTATTGACTACAGAACAAACCACTGTTGTTTAATAACTTGCCTAATTAACCAAACTAAATTAACATAATAACCTAGTTAAGCCTTTAACCTTTAAACGTCACTTTAAGCTGAACACTAGTATCTTGCTAAATAACTAGAAAAATATTATGTGCTGTCAACATGGCAAACACAAAAGAAATTAGATTTTAAGACTATTGTGTTTCAAAAAATGTGCTGAAAATTCTCTTCTCTCCATTAAACATCACTTGGTAAGTATTTTTAAAAGAAATCAAATTTCACAGGAGGGCTAATAAGATTGACTTCAACTGCATATCGTATAGGCAGAGATCCTGAATGCATTATGTAATTATATAATCCATTTAGGCTGTCTGTCCACCAGGGGTGAGTTTCCCAAACAACAACGTTACTCGCGGCTGAACTATCATAGTGTGATGCATCGTTTAGCAAAAGAACGATGTAGTGACGAGTGTTTCCCAAAACCCGTAGTTTCTCTGTCGCAGATCCATCGCGTGAACTACGTTAGTTATATTTCTTTAACCCCATCATTTCTTTGTGCATTTATATTGTTTTACACAAACACGCATTTAAAATAAAATCCAATATTTTGGTAAAAACATGCACTCGTTTTTCATATTAATTAAAATATATATAATGACAAATATAGGGCCTGCGTTTGCTTTACTAATATTATTGAGAAGTTGAACATTACATATTCTATTCTAAAACATAAAATCACTTACAAAAGCTAACACTATTCTAATATCATTTATAAATCATATAAATAAATAATGAGGCTATTTATTATAAATATATTTACTTTAATAATAATATTAATGATGATGATGATGATGATTATTATTATTATTATTTAGGACATTGTTTATTTCTAAAAAACTTTTTTTACAATTTGACACATACAAACCACAGCAGAAAGTTCTAACCAACAGACCCATGTCATATACAGCAGAGAAACTTAAATAACCTACTATAAAATAAAAGAATTAACGTATGCTATATGTTTTTTATTTTCACAAGCTTTGGAGACGTAACATTATTTCCGCTTTTAAATATACCTATAGCTTTCGCCATGAGGCTGTGTTCAAAATGATATTGATGTTTTCAAAGTGCACTGCGAAGGGAACACAATTGTAAACATGAAGATCTCTAAAACTGAACTGTAAAAATACTTTGAAAGCAAATTACACCTAAGAGAGAATAATTTAATGTTGTTTTTTTTTTTATAATTCCAGATTTGAATGTTAGAATGTTCTAAATGAATAGGGGGGATAAGTGGGAATAGAACACAGCCAGGAACTATGCTTCTAACTACAGCTCCAGAGGTGTCGTTTCAAGTGCTCAAGTTTGCGACGCAGTTTGCGAATGTTCATTGGAGCGATGGATTTGGGAAACAGCAAATCACCGAACTATGTTTGTAACGACGGAACCTGCGACCTTAGTTGGCTAACGATGGTTTTGGGAAACGCACCCCAGAGCGGCTGAAAAACAGCCCCAGTCTTCTAAAGCCGCTTAGCTGTGTGTTTCCTCCTCTTTCTAGTTCTTCCAAGACAGAATATTTGCAATGTTCTTTACTGATTTCACAAACAAGTTTTCTCTGCCTAATAATTATAATCCTACTAATTCCAGTGCTTCCCAAACATAGACTTTACTTGGGTGGGTCATCCAGGTATATTAACGGCCACCCAAGTATATTTGATGACTGTTTTTTTTTTAGGAATATTGTCATCCTTTTACAGGGTGTCATAGTGGCGCAGTGGGTAGCACAATCACCTCACAGCAAGAAGGTCGCTGGTCCGAACCCCAGCTGTCAGTTGGCATTTTTGTGTGGAGCTTGCATGTTCTTCCGGTGTTCGCATTTATTTCCACCGGGTGCTCCGGTTTCCCCCCACAAGTCTAAACACATGCGCTGTGGGGGAATTGAATGAGCTAAATTGATTAGTGTATGTGTGTGAAAGAGTATGTATGGGGGTTTCCCAGTGTTGGGTTGCAGCTGGAAGGGCATCCGCTGCGTAAAACATATGCTGGATAAGTTGACAGTTCATTCCGCTGTGACAACTCCTGATTAAGCCAGGGATGGGCAAACTCGGTCCTGGAGTGCCGGTGTCCTGCACAGTTTTGGTCCAACACTAATCAAACACACTTGAACATGCCAATCAGTGTCTTGAAGATCACTAGAAATCTATAAGCAGTTGTGTTTGATTAGAGTTGGAGCTAAACTGTGCAGGACACCGGCCCTCCAGGACCGAGTTTGCCCACACCTGGACTAAGCCGAAAAGAAAATGAATGAATGAATCATCCTTTCACACTCTTTATGTATCCGCCAAAGATAACTTAAAATCCACGTTCGATAAGTGGGAAATCTTCTCCCGCCCTACACATTTCATACTGCTCATTGTGTGTGCGCGAGAACTGTCAACAACTCTTCCTCAGACAGTCTCACATGCTCTGCAGAGGCCCACAGAGTTGCATTTTTGCATCACTTTTTTATTAAAGACTACTTTCCGCTTGGCTTCGCATCTGACAGCGCGCACAGTGGCGAGACAGAGAGAAAAAGGGCATTCTTGTTTATCTGAAAAGATATTCTGCTTTGAAAATGTGTGTTATGTGCTTCTGTCTTTGTTTTGGTTCTTTTAATCCCCTCAATGGCAGTTTAGCCAATTATATTTCAACACCTTGGGTAGGCGACGCAGTGGCGCAGTAGGAAGTGCTGTCGCCTCACAGCAAGAAGGTCGCTGGTTCGAGCCTCAGCTGGGTCAGTTGGCGTTTCTGTGTGGAGTTTGCATGTTCTCCATAATAATAATTCCTTACATTTATATAGCGCTTTTCTGGGTACTCAAAGCGCTTTACACAATGGGGCGTGGGATCTCCTCATCCACCACCAGTGTGCAGCATCCACCTGGATGACAAGACAGCAGCCATTTTGCACCAGACCACACACCAGCTGATTGGTGGAGAGGAGACAGAGTTATGAAGCCAATTATAATATGGGGAGGGTTAGGAGGTCATGACGGACAGAGGCCAGTGGGCAGATTTGGCGCTCACTGAGCAGTATAGAGTCCCATCACTATACTGGGGCATTAGGACCCACACAGACCTCAGGCTGGGCGCCCCCCGCTGGCCTCACTAACACCACTTCCGGCAGCAACCTTGCTTTCCCATGTTGTCTCCCATCCAGGTACCGACCGGGCGCAGCCCTGCTTAGCTTCAGTGGGCGACCATGTGAGAGTTGCAGAGAGCTAGCTGCCTGCGTTCACGTGGGTTTCCTTCGGTTGCTCCGGTTTCCCCCACAGTCCAAAGACATGCAGTACAGGTGAATTAGGTAGGCTAAATTGTCTGTAGTGTATGAGTGTGAATGAGTGTGCATGGATGTTTCCTAGAGATGGGTTGCAGCTGGAAGGGCATCCGCTGCGTAAAACATGTGCTGGATAAGTTGCCGGTTCATTCCGCTGTGGCGACTCCGGATTAATAAAGGGACTAAGCCGAAAAGAAAATGAATGAATGAATGACACCCTGGGTTGCCTTGGGCCCAATCCTGATTCTACCCCTTAGCCCTTCCAGCCTGATCTTACGAGGAAACGTAAGTATTTTATGTTTTGTCAGTTTAGTGGCACGAGTTGAGTCAGACGAAAATGTACGATTTTAAAAAGGAGGTGTGGCATCCAACCCCGCCCCTAAACCCAACCGTCATAGGGTGATGACCAAGTCGTACTAAATGGTACGAATTAGATCGTACAAATTCATACGAATTAGCTACTAAATCAAAAAGTTACGAATTGCCATGCGATTGTGTTGGCTCTTTCCTTTACCCCTACCCCTTGTTTTGCGCGTTCATGTTTAGGGGTTAGGGGTGTCCCAATTCTCTTTAGCTTGAAGGCGTAGCGCTAAGGGTAAGGGCTAGATATCGCTCAAAATTGAGATTTTTCAGGACCACACTTGAAACCAAGGAGTAGGAAAATTTCCCAGAATACACCAGCTACAATAGCTGCACATGGAAGTCAGGAGATGCACAATTTTGTATTTTTTGTCATTATTATGAATTTTTACAACAAAGCACATGACATGAGGGCGTTCATGTTTTACGTCATGCTTTTTTTTTCATTCATTCATTCATTTTCTTGTTGGCTTATTCCCTTTATTAATCTGGGGTTGCCACAGCGGAATGAACCGGCAACTTATCCAGCATGATTTTTACGCAGCGGATGCCCTTTCAACTGCAACCCATCTCTGGGAAACATCCACACACTCATTCACACTCATACACTACGGACCGGAGCACTCAGAGGAAACCCACGCGGATGCAGGGAGAACATGCAAACTCCACACAGAAACACCAACTGACTCAGCCCAGCCGAGGTTCGAACCTGCGACCCAGCGATGTTCTTGCTGTGAGGCGACAGCACTACCTATTGCGCCACCCCATGCTTTTTTTTTACACGCTAAAATAAAAAATGCTAAATTTCGCTATTTATAATCCATAATAATAACTCCTGAACAGCAGTCCCACAACATACTTTCAAATCTGACACTCGAATACCCTGTCAGAAAGGTCTTGTGGCTGGGAATGAGCTTTTTACAGTGTCTGCTATAATCCTAATGTTATTTTCTTGTGTTTAGATGAATATGGCTATATGATGTAAATACACAGTACAGTTACGAGCCTATTGCCACATTAGATCATTATGATAACATGATATCCTTGCCTTCAGGGCAAATAATGCAACTGGATCAACTACAGCAGTCGCGATCGTCGATCTCATATGAAGCAAGAGATTGCGATGACATATAATGACGTGTGCAGGTGTTGTAGTGCTGTCCCTTTTCTTAGGGGTTAATTTTGAAGCCCTTCCCCTTCACACTCTGTTTCAAGGAGTAGGGGTACATTAATAGAATTGGGATTGGGCCTTGGTGTGATTCTTTCAGTCAGAAAGGTTCTCAAAGCATGCATCCAAGACTAAAATGCGACCTCCGGTGGAAAGTAGCAGCCTTTGAAATGAGATGCAGATTCAGAATTCCACATAATGAAGTTATTAATTAGCAAGTAATATAAATATTACGAAAGTAAACATGAGCAGGTGAGCAGGTTACATTGTAAACCCGTGTCCCAACAATACGCATTGATAAGCAATTTGGCTGATTGCACCAGACAAAATGTGACAGAAATGTACAGCCATTCAGAAGCACAGAATAGTGCACTCACTGCACTCCAACAAAAGAGTAAGGTTTATAATCTAATAAATACATAATAAGCTTCTTAAACATTATTAAATTTAGATGCTGAATCACTGATATGTGTTGGATTACACTGAGTCACAGTTCTAAAGTTCAATTTCTAACAGTTTATTTTATTTTCAAGATCTAAGGTGAACTATTTGCTGCTACTTTCAGTAGTACGGCAATAAATGTCATGTAAAATAGCATTCAAACTATTTTCAAACTAGCATTTAACGCTGAATAAAGCACATGAGGTGTCAGTTTCATTGTATTCATGAGATTATTGTCAGTTTATCCTGTTGTTCAGCTGCAAGAAATAGAAGCCATTGCTAAAATATAAATTTCTGCTCTTGGTTAGAACAAAAACTCCTCTTACTATGGAAAATATTTCTTCTATCACATGCTTTTATTTAAAACACGACTCAAATCAGCCTTTGGGCTGGATAGTCTGGCACACTTCTGTTGATGTCGTTAATCTGGCAACCTGCACTTGCATGTGTTTTGCACCTGAGTGCAATACCTAGTTCAACCACTGGGTGTCAAACGTACATACTTTAAAGGTACAAAAGTGAACCCTAAAGGTACTAATGTTCACCTGTTTTACCTTTAAAAGTTATCACCCCAGTGACAGATTTTGTACTTTTATTTCTGAGTGTGTACACATCCATAAAATTGACCACTGCTGTACAAAGCAAACAGTTTTTATTAACACATTTTTCTTCATTTATATTCCACACATTATCACCTGCTCTCAAATGAAACAGAAAACTGTGAAATGACAAGCAGTTTTTTGGTTTCTGCTGTTTGATGTGTGCTAAAGAAGTCGATATGAGAATCTCTGTTCATCTGTATTCTCCAGAAATGCTGCCATGGCCCCTTAAGCTTGTGTCGTCTCATTCAGAAAACATGGAAGTCAGTTGCTCACAGTGTCCACTTTGAAGTGTAGATGTGACATTCAGATGCAGCAACATATCCTTTTTTACCTTTCATTTCTTTTTTTACATTCAGCTGGGAGTTGTTTATGATTTCGATTTGGAAATCGCCTATTAAAAACAGCGGTATGATTTAAAATAGCAGTTTGGATACATTCATGGGATTCAAAGCACAAATTTCAACATCATAACGCCATGATCTTTCGGAAATCATTCTCATATGCTGATTTAAAGATATTAAAGATAACATTACAAGGGCGACACAGTTGCTCAGTGGTTAGCACTGTCATCTCACAGCAAAAAGGACACTGGTTCGAGTCCCAGCTGGACAAGTTGACGTTTCTGTGTGGAGTTTGCATGTTCTCCCTGTGTTGGCGTGGGTTTCCTTCGGGTTCTCTGGTTTCCCCCACAGTCCAAAGACATGCACTATAGGTGATCTGAATAAACAAAAATGGGCGTAGTGCATATGAGAGTGTATGGGTGTTTCCCAGTACTGGGTTGCAGCTGGAAGGGCATCCGCTGTGTAAACATATGATGGATAAGTTGGTGGTTCATTCCGCTGTGGCGACCCCCGATTAATAAAGGGACTAAGCAGAATAAAGGGACTAAGCTGAAGGAAAATGAATGAATGATAACATTACAAAGTCCTTGACATTCATGTTTGAACAAATGGATGCATTAGTACTCCATAAAAGTCATTTTAATTTCAATTGCTACTGCTAAACTATAATGTCTATCATCTACCAGAGTCTGATAAGGTTTTTATTTTGTTTTCCGCCATCATACAAAAATAATCCATCATATGTTGTCTGGTCTTTTTCTCTTTATAGCACATTTGCACAGTTTGTTTGTATTACAGCGAATGTGTCCCATTTTCTTGGTATGGTTTGAATCCCACTGAGCTGCTGATGTAAACTGCATCTTTACAGCATCAGTCCTGACAGTCTGTCTGCCTCAGATATGCCATTCTGAGAAATGCTTTCAATTTTAATGTGCATGAAGGGGGGAAAGGGTGAGATGTGGACATGCAATACTGGTAATAAAGGCCTCTTGATTTTTGGCCTGCTGTCAGTTTTTATCAAGACATTTTATTGTGCATTGTGCTTGTTGGATGCAGTGCTTTGTTTTGCTTTTTGTTTTTATTTTGATTGGCATCTTTGTTTTTGTTTCCAGCTTTGTTTTTTTTGTTTTGCATCTTGGTTTTCTTTGTTTTTATTTTGTTTTTCATCTTTTTGTTTCCAGTTTTGTTTTGCTTTTTGTTTTACTTCTTGCTTTTCCTTGTTTTTATTTTGTTTTGTGTCTGTTTTGTATCCAGCTTTGTTTTTTGTTTTACTTCTTGCTTTTCTTTGTTTTTATTTTGTTTTGCATCTTTGTTTTGTTTCCAGTTTTGTTTTGCTTTTTGCTTTTCTTTGTTTTTATTTTGTTTTGCATCTTTGTTTTGTTTCCAGTTTTGTTTTGCTTTTTGCTTTTCTTTGTTTTTTTAGGGTTTTTTTTTTTGCATCTTTGTTTTGTTTCGTTTCCAGTTTAGTTTTTTGCTTTACTTCTTGCTTTTCTTTATTTTTGTTTAGTTCTATTTTGTTTCCTGCTTTATTTGTTTATTTTTTGTTAGTTTTTTTAAGCTTTTTCCTTATTTTGTGTTTGGATTTACTTTTCATTGATTTAAAAATATATATTGTTTGCTTTTTTGTTTACTTCCTTTCCTTAGCTTCATTTTTATATTTCCATAGTTTGGAAAAGTTTGAATACATAAATCTCAAATGTAGAAAATTTCATTAAATCATTAAAAACGTTTTATTGTAAAATACTATATATAGATTAATTTAGAAACATATAGGTTATATTATATAGTGGATTATGTTAACAACTCTATGTATATAGAGTAAATGTACTATAAGTAAATAGAAAAGGCATATTAAATTGTACATATAAAAGAAACAAAATAGGTCTAGGGAAAAAATTGAGAGGCCACATTTATAACTGGAATTTGTAGGCATGGGTTTGAGTAACATTTGAGCAATTAATTTAGTCCACAAGGGTCTGGTAATATTTTTTTTCCAAGTTTCAAATATAAATTTGGTCATACTTTAATTAACTATAATTGCTATTAACAAAACAATAACAAACCGCTAACTTAGCTCAATAACAATAAGCGGCTTATTAATAGTTTTTAAGTTATTAATATTTTGGCTTAGGTATAATATATAATAGATAGTAACCCAGTAGTTAATAGTGTAATTTTTTTACCTGCGCTAAATTGTTGGTAAAAATTTGGTGGGACAATTGGCTGTAGTATCAGCAAAAATAAAAGAAATTCTGTGTTATTTAATTATTGATTTCTTAACCCTTCTGAAGTTAAAACATTGGTATTGTGTCTGAAAATATGTCTAAATGAAAGCATCTTTTTTGTTTATTTAATAATAATAACATTTTTAAATCCTCTATTCTTCTGTGCTTCAATCTTGGGGATTTTATAAATCTGTTATAAATGTGCGTACAACAAAGGTATAGTTCCAAATGGAGATTTATTTAAGCAAAGGGGTGGTCAGACAGGGGCAAACGGTACAAGTGGGGTAATCCAATAGAGCAATCCAGAAAGACAGTCAATGGTCAGGGCAGGCAGAAAACACTTCAAAAATCCCAAAACAGTCCAAAATCAAAACATGCTTAAATACAAAACAGGAGCAGGGAAAAATGCTGAATGATGCACATTAACATTGATACAAGAATAAGCAATTGATATGTGTGTGAATGGTCTTTACATAGTCCATGTAATCAGTGGCGATGAACTGCAGCTGTGTATATGTATTCAGGAGATGAGCAGAAACTGGTGTGTGACTGCAGGACATGATGGGATTTATGGTCTGTTTATAGTTCTGTGACAGATGTGATGTGTAGATTGCCCTCTAGTGTGTCTGGTGGGCACTTTACTTGGTGAATGTGACAAAAGCGATGTCATTCTGAACTCCTCTGTATTTCTGTTCTGCACAGGTGCGGACGGCCTGATGGGTGTTTATCTGTTCATGATCGGCGCGTATGACCTGAAGTTTCGCGGCGAGTACAACCGTCACGCTCAGGCCTGGATGGACAGCGAGGCCTGTCAGGTGATCGGCTCTCTGGCCATGCTGTCCACTGAGGTGTCAGTGCTGCTTCTCACGTACCTCACGCTGGAGAAGTACATCTGCATCGTGTACCCATTCCGCTATCTGACGCCCGGCCGCCGCCGCACCGTCACCATCCTCGTGGTCATCTGGGTTCTGGGCTTCATCATTGCCTTCCTGCCTCTGCTCTTTAAAGGCGTTTTTAGAAACTTCTATGGAACAAACGGAGTGTGTTTTCCTCTGCACTCAGAGCAGCCGGAGACACTCGGAGCTCAAATTTACTCCATCGTCATCTTTCTAGGTACGTTCATTTTGCTCTTTTAGGCCAGTGCTTCAATCTTCCTCCCCGCTGCTCTCTGCTATGCATATTTTCAATGTACAGGACTACATTTTTTGAGAATCAACAAATATGTACCCTGCATTACGACTTCTTGCCGTTTTTGTTTTTACAAATCCACTAGAGGGTGCTGTGTTCATTTTTGACAATCTCAAACATGTTACTGAGGCATGTTTTCTCACAAGTGCCATTTCTCGTAAATCCACTAGAGGGCACTGTATATATACATTTTTGCACATATTAACATCCTACTCTTGTGCATCTGTGGAGAAGCTGGTCATGTATAATATATCAGCTTGATATCAACTGACCCACACACCCTCTTCCCTAAACCCAACCAATAGTGTTTTCAAAAGCAAACTACAAACTGAAAGCAATCTTTATAGAGTTTTCAAAAGCAATCACACAACCACATGCTGTTTTTGGCTTTCGTTTTACCTGGTTTTTGAAACCTTCCTTTGCTGAACTTGAACTATGTTCCACTTCCTAAGTAAAGCAACGTTATCGGTGAGCTACAAAGCAAACCAGTCATGCCGAAAAAGTCATCCGTATGGAGGTAAGCAGTCAGCAGTACCACCTCGTAGCGTTGCTTTTACACATAAAATACAAACATACACTCACTGGCCACTTTATTAGGTACACATGTCTAACTGCTCGTTAACGCAAATTTCTAATCAGCCAATCACATGGCAGCAACTTTAGGCATGTAGACATGGTCAAGACAATCTGCTGCAGTTCAAACTGAGCATCAGAATACGGAAGAAAGGGAATTTAAATGACTTTGAACGTGGCGTGGCAATGTTGCCTTGATTTCTGCTGTGAAATTCGGATGGTAGGGTCAGAATTTGGCATCAACAACATAAAAGCATAGATCCATCCTGTCTTGTATCAATGGTTCAGGCTGGTCGTGGTGGTGTAATGGTGTGGGGGATATTTTCTTGGCACACTTTGGGCTCATTAATACCAACTGAGCATCGTGTCAACGCCACAGCCTACCTGAGTATTGTTGCTGTCTATGTCCATTGTTGCTGTCCATGTTCATCCCTTTATGGCCACAGAACATCTTATAATGGCTACTTCCAGCAGGATAACGCGCCATTTCATAAAGCATGAATCATCTCAGACTGGTTTCTTGAACATGACAATGAGTTTACTGTACTGTCAAATGTTCACTGTCAAATGGCCTCCACAGTCACCAGACTCAATCCAGTAGAGCACCTTTGGGATGTGGTGGAACGGGAGATTCACATCATAGATGTGCAGCCAACAAATCTACAGCAACTGTGTGATGCTATCATGTCAGTATGGACCAAAATCTCTAAGGAATATTTCCATTACCTTGTCGAATCCATGCCATGAAGGATTAAGGCAGTTCTGAAGGCAAAAGGGGGTCCAAACCCGGTAGTAGTAAGGTGTACCTAATAAAGTGGCCGGTGAGTGTATGTACGCATGTGCACATATTTCTCGGTTCTCAAAAATGTACACCAGGGCACATTTTTCCCAATGAGTTTTTTCTCTTACCACTTCAGGGGTTTGTTCCACTTGGCTGTAAGTGCCCTGTGGAGTCAAACAAAATTCTGCCATGATTCTATTTTGAAATTGTGTTCATTTCAAAGTGTAACACACTCAATATGTGACTTCTGCTAATTACATGATTACAGTTTAATAGCCCTTCTTTCAGCCTACACTGTAAAAAATATCTGTTAATTAAGTTTCTGAATTTTTGTGATTGTGTTTTCCGTTTACGGTTGTGAATTGCATTATGGGATGTTGATCTCTGCTCTGTCGACTTTTGATGTTGAAAACTCAACTCTACAGTTTAACAAAGTGACTTTTATTGACATTTTAGTAGTTTGAAATATTATAATGCAGTGGTTCTCAAACTGTGGTCCTTCTAGTGGTACGCGGAAGAATCGTTGAATAATAAAAGAATAAAATGAACACACTTTTAACCCATAGGATAACACTGTGACTCACGTGATCAGACAGCATTGGCTGTTTCCATAAGCCTACGATTCAACCTTCTGCAGACCAGTCCTGTTGTGTTGGCATTTCATTTACTGCAAACTCAGGAATTTCCCTATGCTACATCATTAGTAAAATGATTATTACAAATGTGTTAAAACGTGTGCTCGTAGTTGTGTAAAATAATGCATGTTTTCGATATATATAGTGTTACTGGTTTGGTAAGCGGCGTGGCTTTCAGTTTAGTTTGTTACCTCAGATTTAAGCTAATTAATTTGGATGTGATTCAAATGGTGTGAGACACAGAATATAGACTCAAGCAACTTTGCCATGCTTGAAGCTTAGAGGTTGAATATAATTAAAGTTAGTCTCCGTATGCACAGACGGAGGAACCGCGAACCGTACCTGAGTCAGGTTAACGCGAACTTCACGGTTCACTTAAGATGTGATCTCATTTGCACCAAATCACGGAAATACCGCATGTATGAATTGGTCAAGCAGACTATTAATGCATTTAATCTCTCGCTTTTCTGACACACATAGATCTAGCCTGCAGCAGATCTAATTTAAATATGTAATTCCAATACATATATTTAAAATACACGTTAATATTTAGATTTCAATTAGATATGTCATGTATATGCAACTTATATTTTAAAATGTATAAACAAATTGTACATACAGTTGAAGTCAGAATTATTAGCCCCCCTTTAAATTTATTGGACCTTTTTAAATATTTCCCAAATTATGTTTAACAGAGCAAAAACATTTTCAGTGTATGTGTCACAATGATATACACAGGAGACCCAAATGCAAGTTAAAACAAGATGATTTATTTAAAGGGCACCTATTTTACCCCTTTTTTAAGATGTAATATTAATATTATGGTTCTTCTGAGTGTGCCAGTTTAGGTTCAATTCAAAACACAATTCAGATTTTTTTATTATGATGTGTTAAAAAGTTTCATTTTGGGGGCGTGTACATAGTTTGCTGTTTTAGGGGCGTGTTGCTTCACATGAAAACTAGTTTCGACTTCCCGCCCAACTTAACAAGGGGGCGGAGCCAAGAGCTCCCCCCGCTGTGTGTATTGCAATAGACAGGCAGACAGAGAGAAGCAACATGAGAGTACCAGCATTCAGACGTACATGTAGGACTCAGACACAGACCAAGCAGAGAGTACAGAATCATGTGTCTTTGTATAGTTTTACAGCCAGATGTGTGCTAGTTTAAAGCTCCGAACTTGTAGCGTGTGTTTATATTACCCCAATATGACAGTCTATACGCTATACCTACACATATGTCTGTCCAAACAGCTTGAAAAGTAGATTTTTCACCATAGGTGCCCTTTAAAGAGTCACAACTGGTATAGATCTCACCAGATATAGTGTAGGGCAAGGATGCTTACACCAGAATACGACACGCCAAACAGCGGTAAAGGTTCATCCGTGAACCAACGTCATATAGCAGTCTCTCATGGATATCTCACCAGATATCGAGGAAAGGGAAAGGTAGCCCTATGGAGCAGCTCTCGAGGAAATCGACGAGTTTACCCACATTAAAGTTGATTAGAGAAGCGAATTTGGGGTGAAGTCTCTCACAAATAATGTTGTTTCAGAGCAGGCAGTGGTAACAACATCAAAGAAACGAAGACATGCAGAAGGTCCAAATGAACCAGGCTATGTCAGAGAGCCTCCACCAAAGCGAGCGAGAGAGTCTAACAGAAGCAGACACAGGAGTGAACAACAACGGACTGATAACGCTAACTACAAAACACTGAACATATATAGCGCGCGGAACTCGCAGCAGCTGTGACTGATAACAAACACCTGTGCGTTGAGAGTAGTAACAAAACACGTGAACACCCAGCTGATGAATGTAAACAAACATACACACACACACCACGTGGTGAAGAACCCAAACAAGACACACACACACACACACACACACACACACACACACACATGCAAGCAAAACAGAAAGATCCACAAACGTGACAGTATGTCTGATAATGTTTTTTCTTCTGAAGAAAGTCTTATTTGTTTTATTTTGGCTAGAATAAAAGCAGTTTTTAAATTTTTAAAGACCATTTTAAGCTCAAAATCATTAGCCCCTTTAAGCTATTTTTTTCGATAGTCTACAGAACAAACCATAGGTTTACAATAGCTTGCCTAATTACCCTAACCTGCCTAGTTATCCTAATTAACCTAGTTAAGCCTTTAAATGTCACTTTAAGCTGAATACTAGTGTCTTGAAAAATATCTAGTAAGATATTATGTACTGTCATCATGGAAAAGATAAATCAGTTATTAGAAATTAGTTATTAAAACTATTATGATTAGAAATGTGTTGAAAAAAATCTGCTCTCTGTTAAACAGAAATTGGGGGGAAAATAAACAGGGGGGCTAATAATTCTGACTTCAACTGTATATGTATGACATATAGCCTATATTTATTAGGTCCAATCAACATTTTCAGGTTTTGATGAATAAGCTACTATACATTAATACGTTACACAGTTTAGTTATTATTACTTTATAACGTTTTCTTTTTACTTGTTAAGAACAGTGCTGTTTTTAATAAACTTTTAAAAGCACTGATTATTTATGTTAAGTTTTTTTTTCTTTGTCTGCAAGTACAGTTAATGTTCAAACTATTTATAATGTTTAAAGTGGCTGACAATAATACATATTCCTAATAATAGTAATTAATCCGCCTGTTTTTTTTAACTGTGCAGTGTAGCTGCTTAATTAGGCTCACTACTACGCTACTGCATTTCAATACTGGTCATTATGGTGGTACTTGGAGAGACAATGTTTTTTCTGAGGTGGTACTTGGTGAAAAAAACACTGTTATAATGTATGAGAGATAATATAGAGAGAAATAAGTCTGTAAAATAACAGAAAATGTACTGGCAGTTTATCTCAAGGTTTTTGTAGCATCCCAGCCGGCATTTCAACGGTGATTCAACGTTGAATCAACGTCAGGTCTATGGTAACCACCAAAAACGTTGTTGAATATTGGGTGAAGCCATGACGTTAATTCAACATACAGATCGTGATAAAAAAATTTCAACGTTGACTTGTATAAGGATTTCTGTAACGTTTTCAACCATTTATCATTCAACATTGTTTCAACTTTGAAGCAACAACTGACGTTTTTTCAACCGCATTGCAACGTTGAAGCCTGGTCATATGCAGGCAGTTTTTCAACCATTGAACATTAAACGTTGTATCAACATTATTTCAACGTTAAAAACACACCTGACCTTATTTCAACCATATTTCAACTTTGAAGGTCGGTCGTGTGCCGGCTGGGGTAATATGCAACACCAACCCAGACAATATACCACTTTAAACTATTCAAAATGTTAATAAAAGTCACTTTTTCAAGCTTTTCAAGGTTAAAAGTTGTCAGAAGAAAGATCAAGATCCCATAATGCAATTCAAATTAGGGATGAAGCGATCCCGATTCTTGGATCAGATATTGGTTTTCGGGTAGCCTATCGGCCAGCTGGTACCGATCCAAATCTGATCTTGCGTGTGCGCTATATTCTGTGTAATTTATAAGCCAACAAAAGCCACGAAGGTAGCCTATAATAAGGCACTAGAAAGTAGGACTACTATATCCTAAATGTTCTGAAGCCATTCTATAGTTTAATGTGAAGCACGATGAATATTCACATGCTTAAATTCATGTTCAGTTCAGGATTCCTTCCGCTGCTCCTGTCAATCATTCTCCATTCATTCATTCATTTCATGACAACACGAAAAACTTTTTCCAAGACTAATTGTTCCTGTTAGGTTAGGTAATTGGTGAAGAAATGCATTTAGTTTTGCATTAAATGGGTTCATTTTGACCTGCAACATGGAGTTCATTGCTGTTTTTAAATCATGTTGCGCTGTGTCTGTTAGACCAGCAGATCGCATTCACAACACTGGAGTAGAGAGGGTTATTACCTGCTCCTCACACACAAAGCAGGCCTACCTGAAACTTTAAATGAGAAAAGGCTCAATAATACATTGGACAGATCCTTAACGCACTGATTTCTCCCCTTTGTGCTGCTGTTTTAGAAGTGTCTGTATACCGGAGGGCTGCGCGCTGTGTCTCAGTGATGCAAGCGCTTCATTCAGGCACCGGCTGCGCAGACGCGAATTGTCATTAACAGACGATTATTTAGCCTAATATAGGCTACTCTGAAACTATATGAATATCTCACTGTAATGTTTTATATATTAATATGTTATTTAACAGACCTGTTTGTCAGTTTGTGCGCTGAAGCATAGGGCTATAAGTGGACCTTGTTTTGAACTTCACCTCAAATATTCTTGTTTATTTTGTAGATAACTGACCAACAAACATACATTAAATAACCAACAAATTATACCAAACAAAATTAGTTTCAAAAAATTATTTTTCAGACATGCTTTCAGTTTCTCCATCTCACTCGTGGTGAGTTTAGGCGAGGGAATGTTTAAGTAAAACTGGCCTCAGACGGTTTAGTCTGCTTCAAATCTGCAGGAAAATATCAGGCTTTGCTAAAAGGCTGGTTATTTTACCAACGATTAGGGTAGCCAATTACAGATTTCAAAGAAAAATCTTAAAATTAAAAAGGAAACAAACTGAACCACAACAGATCATATCAATGTCATAATGAATGCTTAAATAATGTTGCCTATAGTTTATAGCAAGCATCATGTTTTTAGTTAGATTGTGCCGTCTGTCAGTAGGTCTATAGGTCTGTTATTTTTACTAAAGAAGATATATTATTTGAGTTTATCACCAGAACTATAGAAACTGTATTATGCTAAACAAAAGTATCGGGATCGGATCTGTATCGACAGACCCGGATTAAGAATTCAGAGGCCCCTGGGCACAATGTCTTGTAGGGCCCCCTACAAGGCTGCACCCCTATAGTTGAATAAAAAAATAAGATTAATATAATATTTTTTAAATAAAGTTACTCTATAATATTTTGCCCACATTTTTTAAAATAAATGACATAGTACATATATTTATAGTCTACAAAGATTTACCTGATTTTAAAAGCATTTAAAGCACACTTTAATTAAAAAAATACTAATATAACTAGTGAAAATTAATGATTTTTAATATACTTGTTCAAGTTTACTGAAGCAGTACTAAACATTTATATTTAAGTTTTTTTTATGTATAACTTCTACAAACTTATAATGCATATGATTTTGATATAACACCTCTCCAATCTAATTCTATGAATCTGAGTCCTCCATAATATACACACTTATTAATGATTCCTACTGTCTCCCTCGTGATGAAGAAGAGTAGGCAAAGAGCACTTGATTATAATGCTAAAAGAATCACACACACTTATATCAGTTCTCTCCTGTGTCTCTTCTCTTCAGGGGCTTTTTCTGTCTCTCTCTCTGTCTCTCTCTCCTTTTTCTGTCAGACACACGATGAGTCAAATCTGTGCTGCGGTTAGCTTTCTCCGCCTGGTTAATATTAGCTTGATAGCTAGCTAACGTTCCCTATAGTGTCTTCTATATCCTCATTCTCCTCATCATGGATCTGTTTGAAGAAGGCATGCGTATACATGGAACATGCCTCAATAAAGATGCCTCCTCTTTTTCTCTTGCGTTTGCTGAATCCACTTGTCCACTCATTTTGATCTACGACCACTACTACACTACAGTCTGCCCAATTCAGCGCAGGTTATATCAAAACTGGCGTTTTCGCTCTTGACCAATTACAGCATTCAGTTTAGTTAAAACAAAATAATGAAAAACAATCTGTGGGCTTTTCATTTATTATACATGATGTCAATTTCTGACAATTTAAATATAAAGATAATAATACTTATTTATGGAGGAAAATGTAGAGTTGTCTTAGCAATATGTGATTTTTTTTACAGAGAAGGAGGCACTTTTATTAAGGCATGTGCCATTTAGTAAATGTTCTTTGAATGGAGCCATGAGGTCGAAGAATATGGGTGAAGCAGGGTGACTAATGTTGTAAATACAGATTAATTATATTACGATGTCACTAACATTTAACACCAGGTGGAAAATGTATTATTATTATTATCCTTATTAAATACTCATGAGTCACTTGTGACTCATTTTATATATTTTATTTTAATTTTAACTAAAATCAATTGAAAATAAATGTATTTCCAATCTGATATGTAATGGGGAAAGAAAGAAGAACGTGTTCATCAGTTGCTGGATTCTAACCGGGTTTATGATCGATCGCCTTAAAACACGTTGCCATGTGCTTTAAGAGCTGCACCACTCACACTTAAGCCTGGTTTATACTTCTGCGTCAAGTAATCGCCGTAACCCATGGCGGATGCCTTGCGCATAGCTGTACATTTATACTTGAGCACGCTGTTTCTGTTTCTCTGCAATACCCTTCCGAAATGCTAGCTGGCAGTAGGTGTTTATGCTCCTCTATGTTGAGTTTCTTTGCTGGTGTTTTGTTTTTTCTGAACACTTCCTTAATGTACAAGTGGCTCAAATTCGCTCATTTTGAGGCGGGAACTGGCGGACGTGCAACAACTTTAATCATAAGGTAAACACAAAACAACAGACTCCATCCGGAGCTTCTTCATGGGACTCCACACTTGTAAACACTCGCTGCATTGAGCACGCGGCTCTCACCTCCGCCCACACTCGTCAGCGCTACCAAGCCGACCAATCACAGAGCTTGCGCTACTGGTACGTGTTACATTTTTTGAGAGGTGCGCGTCATCGTCACAGACGGTTACGGTGAGGGGCTATGCGTCCACGCGTAGGCTGCACCGTAGCATACACATGCACTTGACGCAGAAGTATAAATCGGCTGTTACTGTCAGCTGCGCTTTTTAGTTATGTTGTCTCATGCCGCTGGCGGGAAGCACTCAACTAGCTTATTCCAACGAGATGCGCTATTTGCCCTTGCACTTGCGCTATTGCAGCCTAAATAGACACTCAAAATCAGCATTTCCCCCCTTCTCGCAGGGTCCCCAACTGCGCACAGGCCCCTGGGCCTGTGCCCATAATGCCCATTGGTTTATCCGGCCCTGTGTATCGGTTGATACACAGACTTTTGGTATCAAGATCTGATCGGTTCCAAAAAAAATGGTATCGGTGCATCCCTAATTCAAATGCATAAATGAATAAAAATTAAAGACCTAAATAAAATAAATAAAAAACAGAAAACTGTTAATTTACAGATATTTTTACTCTGTATTTCCCAGTATCTTTCCTATTTTTACGGCTTGAGTTCTTCTTCATGATCATAAAGTGTTTCTCAGTTTGTTTGTATGATAGAGGTCACATGGAGAGGTCAGAGTTTAGATTGCGAATCAGTGGAGAAATATCCAGTCCTCCCAACAATAACTTAATCTTAACTGAACTAAAAGGTGTTCAACGTCTATTATCGCGCCACTTATGTGCTACATTGAGGTCATCGTCTTATATATATCATGTCAAAAACATATCCTGTCTCCAAATAGGTCTCAATCTGGTGGCTTTTCTCATCATCGTGCTGTCTTACGGAAGCATGTTTTACAATATCCAGAGGACAGGAACGCAGACCACCAAATACAGCAACCACATTAAGAAAGAGCTGACCATCGCCAAGCGCTTCTTCTCTATCGTCATCACCGACTCGCTGTGCTGGATTCCCATCTTCATCCTCAAGATTCTCTCACTTATGGAGGTCGAGATCCCCGGTAAGTGTCTCACCAGGCCTGTTTACAAACTATTTATAGTCATCGTCTGCTTTCTCAGATTGTATTCATCATTCGCTTTCATACGCATGCCTGTGAGTATTGAAAACGTTGAGGGCTTCAAACTGGCACATATACTGTAATACAGCAAGCGTGGCAAACTTTTAGAAAAACTTTCTCATTATCTACTGTAGTGCTTTGACACGCTGTGTGCATTTCTCTCATCCGTGGAGAGACTTTTTAAATAAAGTGCTGGTTTTTGTTTTGCATAGAATCGCAATGAATGCGAGCCAGAGATTTTAAGCTTCTAAAAAGTAGCATAAAACGGTCATAATTGTAGTTCACATGACTATATACTTGGCATACTTAAGGCTTTTTTTATGATAATCTTTAAACGTTGGAATTAGCGGGGAATTGCTGTGAATAAAGGATGTGATTTAAAAGCATCCCACTTTGCATGAAAAACTCTATTAAACTGAAAGTAGTCGCTGAATTATGCACAAAGATTTTGTGAATTAGTTTAGCTTGGAAAGATTTAGCATGAGGTCTGTTCATAGTAAGAATGATAATAAAGATAAATCACTTTAATAGAGAGATGGTAAAAGATTTAATAGTTTTGCTAACTTTAATAGTAAACGATGCATAACTAGCTATTTTAACGATCTTCTAAAATCATTATTTTATAAAACAATCATAACTTGATATCTTTTTTCAACTAAACCATATTTTATCTGATTAGAAAATTCTCATTAAAAAATGAATATGAAAAAAAATGTATTTGTTGTTTTTATTATTGACTAGTATATTATTATTCAAAAATGACCTGAACATTAAGGGCCCTATCATACACCTGGCGCAATAAGATGCAAGACGTGTTTGGCGTGATGTGTTGCAGACCAGCATAACAGTAATTTTCACGTTTTGCACCATGTTGTTTAAATAGCAAATCCATTTGCGCCACTTTGTGGACTTATGGGTGTGCTGGTCTACAAAGGAGGTGTGTTAAGGTGCGTTGCTGGCGTGTTGCTATTTTCAATAGACTGCACCGATGACCAACTGAAAGCTGCTCTGAAGTCCAGCACAGAGCACGTTAGTTATGCGCCTGTGCAGGTCCAAATGCTTGCACATTGCTTAATACAGACAGGATGTACAGCAATACACAAATATCTTTACATATGAAAAAAAATAAAAGATTACATTTTAATTATATACAGTTAAAGTCAGAATTATTAGCCCCCTTTTGAAATTATTTTACTTTTTAAAATATTTCCCAAATAATGTTTAGGGAAAAAGGAAAAGAAAAAAAGGAAATTTTCACAGTATGTCTGATAATATTTTTTGTTCTGGAGAAAGTCTTGTTTGTTTTATTTTGGCTAGAATAAAAGCAGTTTTTAATTTTTAAAACCCATTTCAAGGTCAAAATTATTAGCCCCTTAACAGCAATATTTTTTTTCGATAGTCTACAGAACAAACCATCATTATACAATAACTTGCCTAATTACCCTAACCTGTCTAGTTAACCTAATTAACCTAGTTAAGCCTTTAAATGTCACTTTAAGCTGTATAGAAGTGTCTTGAAAAAATCTAGTCAAATATTATTTACTGTCATCATGGCAAAGATAAAATAAATCAGTTATTAGAAATGAGTTATTAAAACTATTATGTTTAGAAATGTGTTGAAAAAAATCTTCTTTCCTTAAACAGAAATTGGGGGGAAAATATACAAGGGGGCAAAAAATTCAGGAGGACCAATAATTCTGACTTTAGCTGTAGGCTGTAGCTCAAAAATGAACAGAGGTTGTTGGTGTAAATA
>CAIGQZ010035043.1:4101944-4124788 GCA_903798205.1 Danio tinwini
AAAAAAAATGACTTTAACACTTTTATTATATAATATTATTTACAAAATATTTAAATTGAATCAAAGTAACGAAATTGTAGCAATTTTAACTTTTAGTAAATAATTTGCTATTTTAATTTTAGAATCATTTAAGAAAAATATTCATTTTAAGATGGAAAGTAAAAAACTATTCATAATAACACTAGGGGCATACTTAAATTAGGTACAGTTGCCTTAAACCGTGCCAAAGCGTGATTGTCCCCCATCCCCTTTCCCCTCGGCCTGCACTCACATTGCATTTTTTACCAACCGGACCTGAGCGCGCTTACATCATCGATGATGCAAATGTTCAGTTTATAAAGAGAGATGTGCTCTCGCTCAGCACAGTGGACATTGCTTTAGTTCTACTGTTGACCCTTGATGCTCATAAATTATCATAAAGTCTTCGTGCTGCAAGTATTAGGAGGTTTGCTGAAGGTGCAGCTGATGGGCAGCGAGGGGTTTGCGTTCATTGTAAAGTAAGAATGATTAATAAATCTGAAAAAAAATGAAACAGTCCCTTAAAAGTGACGTAGCGTCTTCAGTTTCGGGCTCAGGCGCACTTTACACTCACCTCTTCCAACCGTGCCAGGCCCAGCCAACTGAACCCTATCTGAGCCCAATTCAGAGCACTCACACTTCTCAAGTGAACCGGGAAACGCGCCTGGGCACGGTTCGGATAGCATAGTGTGAGTGCATTATCAGGGGTCACCACAGTGGAATGAACTGCCAACTATTCCAGTATATGTTTACACAGTGGATGCCCTACCAGCTGCAACCCAGTACTGGAAAACTGTCATGTGCACACATTCACAATACGGCCAATTTAGTTTATTCAGGGAATCTATAGCCCATGTCTTTGGACTGTGGAGAAACCGGAGGACCAGGAGGAAGCCCACACCAACACGGGGAGACCATGCAAACTCCACACAGAAATGCCAACTGACCCAGCCGAGGCTCAAACTAGTGACCTTCTTGCTTCTTGAGCGCTACCCACTGTCAGACGATCAAAGAAGACAGTGCTGCCTGCCTGCATTGAGAGCACTAGTTTGTTTTAGACATGGAAAACCCAGAAATTCCACCTTCAACTCCTTCACTTTCAACTGTTCGTGGCGATGAGGAAAAAGACCACCCGTGACCCTATTTAGAACCAATGTTTGCATTTGTCGGAGTGAAAGACAGTTCATATAGAATGAAGTGCGTACTCTGAAAAAACATGTCAAGTTAAAGATAATATAATAAACAAAACAGCAGTTTGAGCTATCCATAAGAGCTAGATAAGTTAACTACCGTTAGCTACCCGCGGTTCATATCATGCTGCAATGTTCACATAACGTTAACTGTCTATCATAAAGGCTGTCACGCTGAATGGTGTTTTTGACCCATCATATATATATATAATTTTTATTATTATTTATTTATTTATATTATAAATCATAGACCATGGTTCTTTTTGTTCTGCTTAATCCTGTGCCCCAAAAAAGATATTTAAAATAAACAAAACAATATGTCTTTTGACTGCTTTTTTAAAAATAACTACATAACGCAATACTTGTACTTTTACTTTCAGTACTTGAGTAGTACATTTTTAAATAAACTACTTGCAATACTTGAGTACTAAAAAAAAAATTGTACTTTCACTTAAGTATTGTGCTTAAAGAGCACTTCAACTTCTACTCAAGTAACATTTTTGATAGAGCACTTGTACTTTTACTTAAGTCTGTGTCTCTTGTACTTTATACAACTCTGCCACTGAGCCACTGTGCCATCCCAAGTATAGTATCACTAAATGTAAAATATCACTAATCTCACAAAGCTGAAAATTTTGACCGTATTGACCTTCTTTGCACAGGAAAAACAGCTGAAAAGCTTTATCATCAACACAAGGGTCAGTAAATGTTGGCAGAATCTTCATTTCTGACTAAAACATCTCTTTCAGACCCCAGCAGGACATCAGAGCGCAGGTCATCTGATTGCACTGAATAGATGAGACAAGTTTACAGGAAGAATCTCGTCTTCATCCACTGAATAATAAATGTCCTCCAGTGTTTTTGTCCTCAGTCTGTGTGAAACGTCCCCCTTTGGTCCTGTTTCCTGTACTGATGGTCTCTTCAGTGTTTGTACCGCTCGTCAGTGTTTAACCTGTGTTTCTGAAAATGTGTAGCATGGAAAGCACCGCTGCTCTTTGTACATGTTGTATATTACATGTAAATATATATGTATATATATATTGTACAGAGTTATTTTTTCTTAGCCAAACTGGTTGAAGCATCATTCATGTTCTGGACAGATGTTGGGTTTCTTCTGGAAATGTCCGTCTTTACACTGTGAGCAGCAGGAGCTGGACAGACAGAGCCCTGGCGTTGTAATTACACACATCTGTTAGTCATTTTAATTATCTTTATATAAGCAGACAGGGTACAGCACATCTGCTCAGCTTTTGACTTGTTAATTCTGGGATCATCAGAAGGATTATAGTAGAGATTTGATGGAACTACTAGATACCTGTGGTTATATATACTGTATGATTTTTATATACTCTGCTTGCACAGTCCAGTCAGTGAATCATGTATAATTCAATGTTTCATATATTTGATTTTTATATTGGATATACAGTGCTCAGGATAATGAGTACACCTCCCAGGCTCATTCTCAAAACGTACCCCTATATACATTTCTGGAGAACACCAAATACATCCTAGGAGCTAGGGTTTTTTGCAGTTTTTGTTTTCGCAAATCCACCAGAGGCCACTGTGTATGCTTTTGCAGATCTCAAATATCTCTCATGAGTGCCATTGGCGCTGTTCTCATGTAAATCCCCCATAGGCCACTGTTGACTGACTGACTGACCGACCCTTCTCCTTCCCTAAAAACCAACCAATAGTGTTTTCAAAAGCACAGATTAACCCACTGACAGTGTTTTCAAAAGCAATCCAGAAAAAGAAAAGCCCTTGCCTCAGTTTTTACCACGCTTTCAGATTTTTCCACACTCTCACCATGTTATTTACTTGTTTGTTTTATTTTTTGGCTTTTGTTTTTGTCTTACCTGCTTTCTGGAATCATTCCTCGCCGTACTCGAACCCCGTCATCGTGGTAAACTTCTCTCTGCGTCTCAAGTCTGCGGATGTACGCAGCAAGCCACTGGACAAACTGGTAACAGCATGAAAGCCATCCACATGGAGGTAAGCAGTCAGCTGGTAGCACGATAAGGAACAGCATCATATCACCTAATAGTGTTCGTTTTAAAGATGAAATGCAGCCATATGTACCTCTGGCTACATAATTTGTGATCTCTAGAAATGTATAGGGGGCTACGTTTTCAGAATGAGCCAATGTTGCACAAATCTCTCTTTTAAAATGTAAATTTTCTATAGGGTGGTTCACAATAATATATTTGTGCATATGCATTAGATTAGTCAGAACCAAAACCAAACTGGAACTAATTCGTCACAAAAATGCAAGGTCATGGCCCTAAAAAATGTGTTAAACTAAATTAATATGTTGGGGAATATTTTTTTATTATTTAATGAACAGGAAAAATAAAGAAAAACATTAAAAAATATAAAAGTTTGTTGTTTTTATTTTTTGCAATAACTCATTTGAATTTAAATGTAATATCTTTCTATTTCTAAAGATGTTCAGTGACCAAACTTTTATCTTAGAAGATATAACTGTTTAATAATAATTAAAAAAATGTAATCCTATATTCACTGAGAAATGGATAAAAATATTAATTCATTCATTTTCCTTCAGCTTAGTTCATTTATTCATCAGGGGTCGCCACAGCGAAATGAACCACCAACTATTCCAGCATATGTTTTTTTTATGCAGCGGATGCCCTTCCAGCTGCAACCCATTCCACTGGAAAACATCTATACACTCTCGCATTCCCACACACATTCATACACTACGGACATTTTATCTTGCCCAATTCACCTATAGCGCATGACTGTGGGGGAAACCAGAGCACCCGCAGGAAACCCACGCAAACACTGGGAGAACATGCAAACTCCTCACAGAAATGCCAACTAACCCAGACCCAGTCGGGAACCAGAGACCTCTTGTTGTGAGGCGGCAGTGCTGACCACTGAGCCACCATGTTACTAGGATAAAAGATAAAAATATACATTTTTAAAAGAGTATATATTCATTTATGCTGATATATCCAATATGACTACATAAATATATTAAAACTATATTTTAAAACATTAATATATTTGTATTATCATTTATATGAACAATATAACCCCAAAAGTTAAACAAATAAAATTAGTAAAACTTAGTAATAAACGTGTTATATGAAACTAAAATAAAGACAAATGTACAACAGAATGTTTGCACATTGCCACGTTTTCATGACAAACACGTTCCCAAAATGTAAAAGCTCTAATGAGAGAGAGTAACGCCCGATTCACACGGGGTGTCAGCATCAACGCTTCCCATTCACGTGCACTTGGGGCCCCTGCGAGAAATGTTGATTTTGAAGTGTCTATTTAGGCCAAGTGCAAATAGCGCACTTGGTTGAAATAAGCTAATCGAGTGCTTCCCGCCAGCGCCGTTTGATCGACAGAGACAACACATCTAAAGAGCGAAGTTGACAGCAAGTGGGAGTGGCGTAGCTTGTAAAGAGCATGGCAATATATTTTGAGGCGATCGATCATGAACCTGGTTCAAATCCAGCGACTGATGAACGTGTTACATATCTCTCATTACATATCATAACAGAAAGGAAAGTTTTGAAATAACCCGCTCTGAATTGGGCAGACTGTAGTGTAGTAGTGGTCGTAGATCAAGTGGGTGTAGCAAACGCAAGAGAAAAAGAGGAGGCATCTTTATTGAGGCATGTTCCATGTATACAGACACCTTCTTCAAACAGATCCATGATGAGGAGAATGAGGGTAAAGAAGTCACTATAGGGAACGTTAGCTAGCTATCAAGCTAATGTTAACCAGGCAGAAAAAGCTAACCGCAGCCAGGGCCGGAGCAAGCCGAACTGCCGCTCTAGGCAATGGACTAGCACGCCGCCCTCAACTCGAAAGTGAAAACGAACCTGACCAGTTCATAAAGTGAGGACATGGGGTTGATGTTGCGGATAAGTCAGTACGTTGGGTACGTTTGCCGCCCTCACTATTATGCCAGACCCCTATTATGCAAGTGTTCTGTTGATGTTGTGGATGAAAGTCAGTACGTTGGGTTGGGCGGCGGGGCGCGTTTGCCGCCCTCATTATTAGCCGCTCTAGGCGGCCGCCTAGGTCGCCTCTATGGATGTGCCGGCCCTGACCGCAGCGTAGACTGGACTCATCGTGTGTCTGAATAGGAGAGACAGACAGAAAATGGAGAGAGAGAGACCGAAAAAGCCCCTAAAGAGGAGAGAGACAGGAGAGAACTGGTATGGTGTGTGATTTCAGATACTTTCAGCTTTGAAATCAAGTGCTTTTTGCCTACTCTTCATCACAAGGGAGACAGTAGGAATCATTAATAAGTGTGTATATTATGAAGGACTCAGATTCATAGAACTGGATTGGAGAGGTGTTATATCAAAATCATATGCATTATAAGTTTGTAGAAGTTATACATTAAAAATACCCTTAAATATAAATGTTTAGTACTGCTTCAGTGAACTTGAACAAGTATATTAAAAACCATTAATTTTCACTAGTTATATTAGTATTTTTTTTAATAAAGTGTGCTTTAAATGCTTTTAAAATCAGGTAAATCTTTGTAAACTATAAATATATGTACTATGTCATTTATTTTAAAAAATGTGGGCAAAATATTATAGAGTAACTTTATTAAAAAAATATTATATTAATCTTATTTTTTAATTCAACTATAGGGGTGCGGCCTTGTAGGGGGCCCAACAAGACATTGTGCCCAGGGGCCTCTGAATTCTTAATCCGGGCCTGCAGTGGACACACTAGAGATGTGCGGATCAGCTAAAATGTCACCCGAATCCTCGGCTTCATACCAATCATCCACCCGCCACCCACCCACACATATAATTTTATCTGATATATTTATATATTCGCAGCCGATCATCACAGTAATAATTTGAATTCTTTGTTTTAAGCATGATCATTGGTCAGCGTAGATCGTTCTTTATTAACAGCAGATTCAGTGAGCTAATCAGCGCATCCATTGCCAGAGACAACATGGAAGGGGTGTACTGTATATCAAGGCAGCACATGCCCACACATGCATCTACGAGGCTAGACTTATCTTTCAGTGGTATTTTTTGCTGTCCAGACGAATGTAAGAACTTAAAGTGCTTGTCTGACTTTGACTTGACCGGCCTTTCGAATTAGCACACACATGATGTTTCATATTTGAGGTAGGGGTCTTGTGGCTTTCATATACATAATGGCGCTTTACAGCTGTCACATAGCCTATTACATACCCAGCACTTGATTCAACCACTTTTCTGAAGCACTCCCACGCGGCACTTTTCTTTCCTTCCTTTTGTTTCGTTTTTAATTCAACCTTTTTACTTTTCTCTCGTATTGGTCTCGCCTCCATTTCTGCTTTAACAAATGTGTTTAAAAAATACAAAGCAAAAATCAATAATAATTAAACTCATGAGGCGACACAGTGGCGCAGTAGGTAGTGCTGTCGCCTCACAGCAAGAAGGTCGCTGGTTCAAGCCTCAGCTGGGTCAGTTGGCGTTTCTATGTGGAGTTTGCATGTTCTTCCTGCGTTCGCATGGGTTTCCTCCGGGTGCTCCGGTTTCCCCCACAGTCCAAAGACATGCGGTATAGGTGAATTAGGTAGGCTAAATTGTCCGTAGTGTATGAGTGTGTATGGATGTATCCCAGAGATGGGTTGCAGATGAAAGGGCATCCGCTGCCTAAAACATGTGCTGGATAAGTTGGTGGTTCATTCCGCTGTGGCGACCCCGGATTAATAAAAGGACTAAGCCGAAAAGAAAATGAATCAATGAATGAATTAAACTCATTCATCCGCGACCCACCCACAGTTAATCATAATGTATTTTTTATTACCCGACCCGCGGATTATCCACAGCACCCGCGGATATAACCGCCATACGGCCATAACTAGAACACTCTATTCCTACAAATCAAATCAAATCATTTTTGTTGTCACATCGTCAGCAGCACGTGTGATATGATGAGTGAAAAGCTTAGGTGCTGGCTCCAGACAGTGCAAAATACAAACAGTGTAAATTACAACAACAACACCCCCCCCCCCCCCTCCCCCCAAAAAAAACACAAAGACAATGTAAATTTGGCAATGTTGACAGTGATACGTACAATGGATAGGTGTACACATAGTTGTAGGCAGTATTGTTTTAAGTATGAATTGGTTAAAGTGCAGTGCATACTATGTCTTGATGGTGTGCAGTGAGGGGTATGGAGGAGTTTGTGTGGGGTGTGTTCATCAGCCTGACAGTCTGAGGGAAGAAACTTTGCTTCAGTCGGCTGGTGCGTGACCGGATGCTGCGGAACCGTCTGCCTGAGGGTAGCAGAGAGAAAAGTCTATGGCTTGGGTGGCTGGAGTCGCTGATGATATGCACAGTTCTGTCTAAACAGTTTACAAAATTTTCATCATAGGTGCCCTTAAAATGCATTATAGTTTGCATAAAATACAAAAAGTGTATTACATTTATGAGAATTTTTAAGAAGTGAAATGTTTGTCATGAAAACTGTCACATTTTTATTTTTAAGTATGGTCTTAAAATATACTCTGTGTTGTTCATTATATTCTCTAGTATGCATTATTATATATAATATATTTTGAGTTTGAAATGCGGCCTGAGGTGTTTGTGACATTGACATAATAATTGGCACTCTGAGCAGGACTTGGACTTGTGCTCTTGATGAGTTGTTCAGGCGCTGGGCTTTTATGTTGGATGACTGCTTTGGGGACACATTTAAAAGAGCTGTCACCTATTAATAAAACAGCATTAGTGTCGCTCTCACGGCGCTCATCATTTACATCTGCAGTCATTTACAAATATTGTTTTTGACACTGTCAGCCCACCAAAAAGCTGAGGATATTTTATTGGTTCACTGTGTTGTGTTGTCATTGATTTGAATTTAATGAAGGTAAAGATGTCCATTAAAAAACAAACTACTCTTTCATAAGGTCTCCTGGCATGAATGCAGTGTTTTCTCTCAGTTTGTATATAGTGCTTTTCAAGATAGCTATTAGGGGTGTGAACCTACACTGGTCTCATGGTTTGGTTCGGTTACGATTATCATGCCATCGATTCGGTTCAATTCGATATCTCAGTGCATCACGGTGCATTGAAGATGCTTTCCATACATAATTACATTTTTTTCTTTACACAAAAAAAAAATTGTATCAAAATCTATAAATATGTTTATATTTGTATATTACTTGTAATACAATTTTGTCCTTTAATACAAGCAGTAATATATATGAACTGTACCTTTAATTTTACCTGCTCAAAAAAAAACATTCTTTGTGAATGTTTTAGACAAAACTCCAACACATGCACAGAAGACAGCACGAGCATTCATAACAAGTAAACTAATGTAAATATTATCCAATTTGGTTTTTGAGCGCTGGCAAGTTCTTACACCCCTATGATTGGTCATTGTCTTCACCCGCTTAACAGAAAGGGCTGCGATTGGCTTTAGAAACGAAAGTGCTGTTCACCCATGAGTGACGCAGGAAAAACAGCCGCGGGTCAGTCTATATGTGCATAATATGCGGTTACCAGGTAATCCGTAATAGAATAAATACAATACAATAAACTCGCACCACAGGCACGCTTGTGTCTGGATCCACAAGTATCACTTTAACAGCCGAGAGGAGAGGAAAATTTACCTCACGAACATGCCAACGGGTCAAATGCTCAAAGTGTGTGTGTGTGTGTGTGTGTGTGAGAGAGAGAGAGAGAGACAGAGACAAAGGTTATTGTGTCAGAGGAATGTCCATACAGCAGAAATCTAGTTTGAGTATGACATGAAGAGTTCAGATGCAAAAACCTCTTAAGTGACATCTGAAATGAGTATTTTTTTTCTCAGCCGCCTATGTTTATGTTCCAACCCAGGCTCATTCTGAAAATGTAGCCCTATGTGTGTCCCAGTTTTGCAGTTTTTGTTTTAGTGGATCCACCAGAGGCCGCTGTATACGCTTTTTCAGATCCCAAATTTCTCTCACAAATGCCATTCACGCATGCTGTTCTCACGTAAATTCACCAGAGGCTGCTGTCAACTGACTGACTGACTGACTGATCCACTCTCCTCCTCCCCTATACCCAACGGACAGTGTTTTTAAAAGCAATCCAGAAAAAGAAAAGCCCTTGCCTGGTTTTTACCAAGTTTTCAGATTTTACCACAATCTCACCCTGTTGTTTACTTGTTTATTTTTTGGCTTTTGTTTTTGTCTTATCTGCTCTTTGGAACTGTTCTTCGCCAGACTCGAATCCCGTCGTCGCGGTCGACTTCACTCCACACACGTCACAAGTCCACCGACGTATGTGGCGAGCCACTGGACAAACTGGTGACATTGGGTAAGCCGTCCATATGGAGGTAAGTGGTCAGCTGGTAAGCGCCAAAAGAATGGCATCATACCACCCTGTAGTATTCGTTTTAAACACAATATGCAGCCATACATACTTATAGCTACATAATTCATGATCTCCAGGGCCCAGTTTTTCAAAAGTAATCCACTAGGATTTTGGATAACGGATTGGATCAAATCTTAAAAATGGCTTTTTCAAAAGAAAAAACGGATTACATAATCGGATTAGATCACGTAATCCAATCTTGGTTTTCTCCCTCAACCTCCCGCTGGCCTGCAGGTAACCACACCAGTGGATGCTGCTCTCTCATTGGCTGTAGGTGATCCGGATCAAACCTTTAGTTTGGGTTTTTCAGACCGTTTTTTGTAGGATTTGGATCACTTTGATCCAAAAAATTAGGATTAAACTGATCCCATCAGAAGGGTGGATTCAGCGTGGATTTCATGCCCAAAATGTAATGAAAACTTAAAAAATGTATCAAATAAAACTATATTTGGATCATGCAGCAGAATCTTACAAGAGATCCTATTTATTCATAAGGTTTTAATTGTATTTGTTAATCCGCCAGGTAGGCTTTAACGTATTCAGCCTTTCAGTATAGGCCTACAGTAAAGTAGAAAGAGTTTGGCCTCATAAAATAATCCCCCAAACAGCTGTCAAAATTGACCAAAAATTTCATTTTGTCACTAATTAAAATGTATACATACTCATCACAATGAAAAATTATTTTTGTTTTTAGAATATTTATTAGTGATGTATGCAATGATAACAGAATATCCAAAAAATGCAAAGAATGGCAATCACTGACTTTTGAAATCACTTTCAACAATTGCAAAAAGCGACTGAAAGGGCAGAAGCACAGCTTTATCTGGCAGAGGAACAACTGACTCTGACCAAACTGCAGCAAACCAACGCCGGACTTGAGATTCGCCTCCTAAAGGTTACGCTCAGACAAGCTGGTCTCTCCACATCAGATGAGGAAGTCTAAAATTATTGCAGAGTTTTTGGCATTAAATCTTTTTTTTATTCAATTCATCTATATTTGAAACTTTTTTTTGTTTTAGTTTTTTTATTTATGTGTGTGTTTTCATTTTAAATAAAAATAAAGTTATATTGACCCCACTCTGGCTATTCTACTTGTTGCTCTTTTAAATATCTATAGGATCTAAAGGATATCTACAGGGATTTCCTATCCTGTTTGAGCACTGGTTATCCAGATTTAGTGATCCTGAAAACTTCCTATCCAGATCAGATTGATCCAATACGATGTTGCTTTGAAAAACTGGCTCAAAAAGTAAGCTGGATTACGTGATCACGGATTGCAAAAAAAGGATTACTAAATCTGGATCAATTTTATCTAGATTAAACCTTTTGAAAAACCGGGCCCTGAAATGCATATAGGGCTACGTTTTCAGAATGAGCCTATGTTGATGACTGTTTCTGATGAGTGGAGATGATAAAAAGTGATATATCTGTCACGATCACCAGCGATCCAGCCTGTGCAGACTACAAATCCTCCATTTATGGACTACATATTCAGTCATGCACCACACACACGCAATGATAATCGTAACCGAACCGAACCGTGAGACCAGTGTAGGTTCACACCCCTAATATCTATCTTGTTTAATCCTATTTGCTGCCTGCTTTCTGACCATTTGCCTGCTATTTCCACTATGACTCTGGATTGCCCTGATACATCTGTTTGCTCCTGTGGTGATCATTGCTTGCCTGACCATCCAGTCAATAAAACCCTGCATTTGTATCCGCACCCCTGTTGTCAGTGTCACATCTCTGGTTACAATATTACAGTCTTATGTTATTACTTTAAAAAAGTAACTAAATGTTCTACTAGTTAATTTTTACAGTAACACACACCTTTTTTTTAAATAGGCTCATTGTACAACTCTCCTACAGTCAAACTGTTGAGTTTTACCATTTTTTAAATACATTCAGACGATCTCCAGGTCTGGCGGAAGCACCTTTAGCTTAGCATGGATCATTGAGTCTGATCTCTCCCTCATTAGCATAGACAGCCCTAAATGAGAAGCAGCCGTCTGCCATTAGAGTTTTCAGCTGCAGTAGACAATGTTGGCGACTTCTGCCGAGTTATGACTGCATGATTTGAACCAGTTTTGACTCACCGACAGGTTTGGAGAAATCGCCGACAAATGCTTGAAATCACAGGCAAATTGGTGCTCGTGCACACGAGTGATAATCACACAGTGTGAACTATCAAAGGCATGATCTGAAAAAATCGCTGATGAGTCGTTGATGCCTGTGAGATATTTGGCGTGCCAAATATCTGGAGCTGTCGGCGATTCAAATCATGCCATGTGAAATGAGTTTTGACTGAAAATAACATCGGCAATCACCTACAGCCAATGAGAGAGCAGCATCCACTGGTGTGGTTACCTGCAGGCCAGCGGGAGGTTGAGGGAGAAGTTTAAAGCGCTCATTTTCAGTTTATTTGGACCCAAAAAATGGAGGAAAAACTAAAAGAAATTTGGTAGGAGCACCTGTGTTTGTTTGACGTGTCATCTGAGCAAAACCACAACCGGATCACAAAAAAAAAGTTGAGCAGAAATGACTAATTCCCTTCAAACCCCAGGTGAGCAAATATGTACATTTTCTAACTCATTAAATGATTCTTTCTCGTTGTGTAGTTAATATCAAAAGATATACTACGTGTTTTTGGTTGTGAGACATAGTTTGGACAAAGTTGTTGGCGATTCTTCCTGTTTTAAAGTCATACAGTGTGAATCCCCCTGTCGTCGATCCATCTTGCAGTGTAAACAAAGCAGCGATAAAACGCTAGCCCAGATAGTCATGCAGTGTGAAAACATCTGTGACACGACTACTTTGAAAATCCTGCAGTCTGAACTCAGCATTAGAGGATTATTAGGCCCAATCCCAACTCTACCCCTTAAGGCTGATTTATACTTCTGCATCAAGCACACGCATATGCTACAGCGCAGCCTACGCATGGACGCATAGCCCCTCGCCATGGCCGTCGGTGACGTTAACGCTCACCTCTCAAAAAATGTAGCGCGTACGCGTAGCGCAAGCTCTGTGATTGGTCGGCTTGGTATCGCTGACAAGTGTGGGCGGAGGTGAGAGCTGCGCCCAATGCAGCAAGTGTTTACAAGTGTGGAGTCCCGTGAAGGAGCTCCGGATGGAGACTGTTGTTTTGTGTTTACCTTATGATTAAAGTTGTTGCACGTCCGCCGGTTCCCTTCTCAAAATGAGCGAATTTGAGCCACTTGTACGTTAAGGAAGTTTTTAGAAAAAACAAAACATCAGCGAAGAAACTCGACATAGAGGAACATAAACACCTACTGCCAGCTAGTGTTTCAGAAGTGTATTGCAGAAAAACAGAAACTGCGCGATGAAGTATAAATGCATGGCTACGCGCGAGGCTAGCGCCTTGCGCTTCACTTGACGCAGAAGTATAAACCAGGCTTTAGCCCTTCCCTTTACCACCACCCTTCATTTTGCGCGTTCACGGGAAGGGGTAGGGGTATTTCAATTCTCTTTAGCTTGAAGGTGTAGGGCTAAGGAGAAGGGCTAGATACCCTTCAAAACAGAGATTTTTTTAGGGCCACACTCGAAATCAAGGGGTAAGAAAATTTCCCAGATTACACCAGCTACAATGATAGCTTGGCTGCACACGAAAGTAAAAAGAAAAATTTGTAATTTTTGTCATTATTATGATTTTTTACAACAAACAAGCATATGTTTAATACAATTATAACAGTGTTCATGTTTTACCATTATGAAAAAAAAAACATTTTATTTTTTATAAAACAAAAAATGCTAAATTTCACTATCTATGATCTAATAATAACTCCTGTATAGTAGTCCCACGACATTCTGTTACTCGATGACATTCGAATACCCTGTCAGAAACGTCTAGTGGCTGGGAATGACTATTTTACAGTGTCAGGTATAATGTTAATGTTGTTTTTTGTGTGTTTACATAGATGAATATGGCCACGGTGTAAATGCACAGTACAGTTACGATCTTATTGCCACATTATATCATTATGATTTACATGATATATGCCTTCGGTGATTTCCTGAAGATAATATACCAACAATAACACAACTGGAAAAACTACAGCGGTCACGATCGTCTGATCTCATATTAAACAAGAGATTGCAATGACATATGATGACATGTGCAGGTGTTGTAGTGCTGTCCCATTTCCTAGGTGTAAATTTTAAAGCCCTTCCCCTTCACACTCTATTTCAAGGGGTACAAAAATTAGGATTGGGCCTAAATTGTGTTTTAGGTGCATAAATGAACACTGTAGTCTCCATAGATTGCTTTCTTCTGAGATACTACCATTGACATTTTCAGTTTTCACAGAGATAATGTTAGTCCTGTTTTGAATCTGCCAAATCTGCCAGCATTTGTAGCTCTGCCCTCTTTTGAAATGAGCACAATCTCATTTGAATTAAAAGCGTCAGTCAGCAAAACACCACGATTAGGATCAAAGCCTATAAAGAGGTCAGTTTTAAAGAGCTATTAAAATTATTTGTGTGGTATTTTGAGCTGAAACTTCACATACACACTCTAGGGACATCAGAGGCATATTTTACACCTTGCAAAAAGGGTCATATTAGATCACCTTTACACTTTTATTCCTGATTATTTCAGTCTTGTGATGCAGTTCTTGACACAAACATATGGCTTGATAATATAATACATTTTTTTATAATGAGATGGGGAAAGAATAAGCAAGCATCACACACAGAACACATGAGACAGTCTGTTTGACAAATAAACACATTTGGCAGTTATTAAGCACTTTCTGCCGCAGGCCTGACTCTGCAGGGTTGAATGTGTCTGAATGAGAATACAAACCAGATCAAGCAGATGCACAGGCTGAAAAATTGGCCTGTAAATAGGTCAATCTGAGCCTGTCCTAGAAAATCTTGACCGTGTTTCAGGTCTGCCTCTCTATGGAGACACACACAGACTTGGTGAATGTGGAAACAAAACTTATGGGTATATAATGATATACAGTGCATCCGAAAAGTATCCACAGCGCTTCACTTTTTCATTTTTTCATTTTTTTTATGTTACAGCCTTATTCCAAAATGGTTTAAATTCATTTATTTCCTCAAATTTCTACACACAATACTCCATAATGACAATGTAAAAAAATATTTTTTTTGAATTATTACAAATTTGTTAAAAATAAAAAACCTGAAAAATCACATGTACATCAGTATTCACAGCCTTTGCACAATAGTTTGTTGATGCATCTTTGGCAGAAATTACAGCCTCATGTCTTTTTGAATATGATGCCACAAGCTTGGCACACCTGTCTTTGGAAACTTTTGCCAATTCCTCTTTGCAGTACCTCTCAAGCTCTATCAGGTTGAATAGGAAACGACGGTGTACAGCCATTTTCAGATCTTTCCAGAGATGTTCAATAAGATTTAGGTCTGGGCTCTGGCTGGGCCACTCAAGGACATTCACTGAGTTGTTGTGAAGTCATTTGTCCTGCTGGAAGATGAACCGTCGCCCCAGTCTGAGTTTAAGAGCACTCTGAAGCAGGTCTTCATTCAGGATGTCTCTGTACATTGCTGCATTCATCTTTCCCTCTACCCTGACTAATCTTCCAGTTTAAATATATTAAATTTTATTTTATAAAATTTTTCATTGAATACCTTTTCATTTCATTAAATGTATTCAGTCCATTATTCAATTTCATTAGTTTATTTTAATTTTAATTTAAAATTTTATTTCATTTCTGCTAATCATTGTATTTCATTTCATTGTTTATGTTTATATTGTTTCTAATTGTAACATTTAATGTAAATATATTTTTTATTTATTTTTGTTCAGTTTTGCTTAATTTTATTATAAAATTTTTATATTTTCACTTTCTATATTATTTATTCATTTTATTTTATTTATTCTGTCATTTCATTTCTCCAGTCTTCTTAAATTTTGAAAGACATGGAAAACTATTATAAATTTCAGTATCGCCTTATAAGAAACCTGTAAGTAAATAATGAATGATGTTTTTTTGGTGGGTAAACTGTCACTTTAAAGAGGGCCTATTATGCAAAAAATACTTTCATAAAGGTTTTAAACAGTTGTGTGGCAAAAGTGTGTGAATATAGTCAGCCTCTAATACAGGGGTTCCCAAACTTTTCAGCTCGCCACCCCTAAAATAACAATTCCAGTGACTCTTGACCTCCACTATCCTTGGAGGTGGTTATAAACATACAAACATTGCACATAACATTACACACACACCAATAAAAAACTATATAAACAAGCTTATTGACAACAGTGCAACAGTCTAACAACCATATAATTTTTGTATATTAATTTGTTTAATTTAATATTAACCACACTTAATGAGAATGTTGGGCAGTGTTTACAGCACGAGATTATTCTTGGTTTAAATTTGGAGACCACCACACCACCTCCATGTTCAGTCGTGGCCTTTATTTTTTATGTATGTGAGTGCCATAAAGGTGTCAAAGTTTAACATTGTGCTGTAAAATCAGTCTGCTGCAACTAATACTATTGCTGTGTAATTAATCTAGCATAACCTCAGGGGTCGCAATCCAATGGAAAAGGAGTTGAAAGGCTGATGTTTTAATATTTGCATGTTTTTTTTATTTAACTATTAAATAATATTTTGATCTGTATGTTATGGATAAAATATAGTAATTCTAATAGTTTAATAAGATGTCACGGTGGCGCAGTGGGTAGCATGATCGCCTTACAGCAAGGTCGCTGGTTCGAGCCTCGGCTGGGTCATTTGGCATTTCTGTGTGGAGTTTGCATGTTCTCTCAGTGTTGAAGTCGGTTTCATCCATGTGCTCCGGTTTCCCCCACAAGTCCAAAGACATGTGCTATCAGTGAATCAGGTAAGCTAAATTGGCTGTAGTGTATGTGTGTGAATGCAAGGGTGCATGGATGTTTCCCAGTGATGGGCTGCAGCTGGAAGGGCATCTGCTGTGTAAAACATATCCTGGATAAGTTGGTGGTTCATTCCGCTGTGGCGACCCCAGATTAGTAAAGAAACTAAGCCGAATTTTCTGAATTTGCTCTGGTTTTAAGGTCTTTGTGTAGCTTTGTGTAAGAAATCTTACATAAAACAATCCTTAGTAATGCAAAACCCTCTAGTTCACTTTTATTTCTTTCACTTTATTCTTCTTTATCTTTTTTCATTTTGTTTATTATGAATATCTTTTTAAAAATCCACATGTGCTCACGATCTGCGTCTCCGTCTCCTATTTCCGGCGCGTCCTCTGACGTCACAGTGGGCTGCGCAACAGACGCGCTGCTCGAGCTCTGTTATGACACTTCTTCTGTAACAGGGTAAACAGAGGTGAGATTTGTTTGTCCACATTCAACCTGGAAAACCAGCCGAAGAGTTGAGCAGAGCCACAGCGGCACATTCAGCTCCATAAATGTTTCCAGCAAGTAGATATTCCCTCCAAGGTAATTCACTGTCACACTTCACTGTCGAGCAAGTTAGCCTAAACGCTAGCTAAACCTCGCAAACCTGGGACTCTGTAAAGCTGAGAGCGTGTTTACGCTCATATCAAGCGGTTATTATCCGTTTATGCACGGGGCATGTCATGTTTTGTGTATTAAACGTTTTGTTTTATTAGTATGCTAACTAACAGAAGCAGCTGTTCAGCACTTAGGGAAAGTAGGGCAAAGGTCACTCGGATATGGGTCAGAGTTGTTGAGGTGAAGTTGGTTTTGTGTTCGCATATTCGGACTTTCTGCTTAATAATATAATTTCAGAAAAGTATACTTAGCTAATTCTAAAATGGGAAATCATGTTAGCAGCCGATGACTATCAAAGTACAACATTGCTTACAGTTAATCAAACAGTGCTAATGTTGTTTTTAAGTCATTTTTACATCCCATTTCAGACCGAAGATTTAAAGCTGCGTGTCACAAGTTGTCACTGTTAAAAACGAACAAATGTGCGAATTTAAAACCAACTTTACCTCAATGTCAGAGTGTGTGTCCTTGTGTCTGAGAAGTAAACTTTCTTCAGTAACTGCTTCAGGATTGAAATGTACTTGTGAAGCTCTCTGAAAGCAAACAAAACAAGTTTGCAAGTCTGTCTTATTTTAGATGATAACCTTAGCTGTTACCTAAGCCAGGATTTTGTAACAGCTTAACCTGCTGTACAGTGTTTTGGTCACACTTTATTTTGATAGTCTGTTTGTTTGATAGTCTGTTTGTTAAGTTACATCAGGGATGTGCGGTCAGGGGAGGCAGGGCCTCACCTGTCATCATCCTCACCTGCCATCATGATAAAATTTATACTTTTTATATATAAATATAAAGGTTATTTTTATAGTTTTGTATATATCTGTGCTATAAATGCAATTTCTCTATGATTTAAATGATTTCAATAATTGTATTTGCTGTATTTTGCATATTTTCTGTTCAATTACAATGTAGGAAGCAAGGTGAGGCAGTCCGAGCTGGGCCTCACGTCAGCTTGTGCAATCCCTTGCAAACTGGCTTGAGCCCGCCTTTTTTGCTCACTCAGTGTATACTACCAATGTAAGGCTTTATTATAATGTTTTAGACATTCTAGGCATTTTTATTATGTATACTCACTTTCCATATAATATATAATATATTCTGCGTATGTCTATCACTTATTTAGTGTTAAAATCTGATATAAAGCTGCACTGAAAAGACATAAGGTGAGGCAGGCAGTAGCTCGCCTCAATGAAGAGGGCGCACCTGAGCTCACGGTTATTCTTGTTCAGTGGTTGCTCTTCTTCTATGCAGTAAAGTTCAATAGGGGTCTGTTTTGATCTGACTGACTGCAAAAATAGCGGATATCAGCTCAAAAATTTCTCAAAAATGGACTTTCAATCTAAATGTGAATAAATAATGGGCGACCAATGCCGGAGCTAAAGGACTCGTTTCAAAGGACGAGACAGAAGATCATTTTAAAGTAATTCAAGTCATGTCAGGACGTCATTTACAAGTACTGTAAAGGTAAGACTAGTGTGTGTGTGTGTGTGTGTGTGTGTGTGTGTGTGTGTGAGAGAGAGAGAATGAGAGAGAGAATGAGAGAGAGAGCACAAGCAAAAGAGAGCTAGCAAGAGAGAGCGTGCACATTAGATTATAAGTAGACTGTTAGGTTGGGGTTAGTGTAAGTTGACATGTACTTGCAAAGTTTCTTATAGTCAGGTAAATGTCTGTTGAAGGAGCAGTATCAACAGATATTAAGCTGACAGTCTACTAGTACTTAAATGGACCATCAAAATAAAGTGTTACTGTGTTTATTGACGTATTTACGTCCACAATGGACATTATTCTGTACCCTCATCTACTAATATTGTTATTCTTGGTATTCTTGTGTGCTTATAATTTGGTCATTTATTTAAAAGGTGTGTGAACCTACGCTGGTCTTACGGTTCGGTTACGATTATCATGCCATTGATTCAGTTCAATTCAATATCGCGGTGCATTGATGATGCTTCCATCCACAATTATATATTTTTTCTTCACAACACAAGAACATTTTATTAAAATCTATAAATATATTTATATATTACTTGTAATACTATTTTGTTCTTTAATACAAGCAGTCAGATATATGAACTGTATAGATGTTTTTTTTTAGATGTTAGTATCAGTTATGTTAGTTTGTAAGATATCTATAAGCTAGTGTGCTTCATAAAACCGTGACAATTCACATTTAGAAGATATAAAATCGATATAATAATGCAAAGCTTGCAGTTTGTCACTTCCACCTAAATGGATGAAGGTTTTATTCAGGTCACCTCATACTTTATTTTCACATCACATCTTCTGACCAATCAGATGCTCTGTAGTATCTGACATGCCCCGCCCCCTTCAAGACGCTTTTCATAGATATATACAGTAGATATCGCCTACGGACCCTGAGCATGCGTCAGTAGCGCCGCCACATTTGTACAGTGCTCCCAGAACAAAAGTCATTTAACCGCACTAGTCAAGACAGTGTGCCAATGTGAAGATGCTGGACTTTTGCGCTGTGTACGGGTGTAGTAACAAGCAAACAAAGAAAACAAAGTACAAGGGCAGAACATTTCATTTTTTTTTTAAAGTTTTTGTATGTTATGAACTTTACTAAACAAGAAACGTTATTGATGATAATACTGTGAATTACTGCATTGACCATAAGGCAAAGTAACTTGCACCAACTTGCACTAAATACCAGGCTTATGCTAGTTTTGTTGAATAGAATAAGCAAACAATGAAAAAGAAATATGACAACAAGACGCTGCGGTGCCAGAAACATGTATTATTATCGGCTAATTACTTGTGAATGAGCCGTTCATAACGGTGATTCATTCACACACATTAGACTTCCATTAGAATAAGAAGTGAAGGCAGGTGAGGAGGTGTGTTTCAGTACATGGATAAGATCAAACTTAACAGGGAGGGAGGATAATACATTTCCATGCACACAAACACACGCTCTTTGTTGACAATGCCAGTGCGGTCACTTATCCATCGATGTAGGAAAGTGATGCTAAATTATAATTTTCGTAATTTAAAAAAAAAACATTTGCGTACTGACCATCGGGGAAAACTCCCGATCACAGATATATGTATATGTCTATATGTCTGGCTCTGGATAGCCACAGTCCTCCATTGCACCTTGGTCCCGCATTCATTTCAAAGGAGCACTACCCTGTACTAAAATGGAGGCTCTATTGACACATTCCTTCCAATAGGCAACAACAGGCTAGGCGACATCTAATGATATCTATGGACACTTTTCATTTGATGCACTTGAGCTCAACCAGTCTCACTGGCAGAGTCGTAATAAAACAAAACGCTATTGGCTGTTTTTTAACAGGGGGAGGAGCTACACTATGTCCGGCCCTCTCTTTGTGTTTTGGTTGAGATTGCATCAAACATTGAATAAAAATGCATGTTTTAAAGAACTTTTGCGGGACCTTTAAATAACCAGATAATGCACTTATTCAACCGTAAAAAAAAAGTGTGGAAGTTGAACACTTAAATAATGTTTTTAAACACTTCGCAGCTTTGCTTGCATAGCAGAAGAGTCGAAGCTATTGAATGACTAAATGTTTCATTTTATATGTATTGAATGATTCACTCCTACATGAATGATTATGCCTCCTCTTGATGGTGAATGCAATTATACTCATGACAGGAACTATTTGGTAGTTTGGTCTTTTATTTCACTAATCTGACAACCATCAAACGTTGTCTGTTTAGTAAAAAAGTGAGTGTTTCATTTGAGATGACACTTAACTCATACACTACATGGTTGTGTACAAGTGCATAATTACATAGTGTATAGTTTGCCATTTGTGACCCAACTTGTGTTTGCAATGCTATACTGTGTGATGTAATATCTGTATGGGAATGATTTGCTATGTACTTGATATGCATGTTTTCTTTTTTGTGTTTTCACAGCACGGAGGTGTATACATGCACTGAAGGTGGTTAAAGCAGAGCATGTTGCTCCTCAGATTTACTCAACACGCTGTTCCTCCTCTGTGCCACGTATTACCACACATTACACAGTTTACCCCAGAGACAAGGACTCGCGATGGGAAGGTCAGTTCACATGTTGCTTTATGCTGGATCCTCTTTTAATGTAAACACTGGGAACAAAAACAGATTATTATACATTGAAAACCCTAAGCATTTATGAGAGAATACAAACATTTGTCTCTAAATATCACAGATATCACAAAAAATGAATACAAATATGCTGATTTCTTAATGTTTTGGATGAAATGAACTCTCTTAAAGAAATATTCACCAAAGTGTTACCAGGAACAAAATAGAAATATGTGTATTATATATTAACTTAAATATTCTTTTCTACTTTCTGTATTTATTTATTTGTGGTTTTTATTTAATAATGAATTGTTTTTGCCATAAAATAACTGGTATTGTTGACATAGTATTAAATAAAAAGATATAAAGATATAAATTTTCTTCATGCATTCAAGTCTATTTTTAAGTCAGTCTGTGAGTAGTATGTAGTTAAATCACTTCTCCTTTAGGATATATATTTATTATAAAGTAACCTCCAAAACTGGATTTCTTTTTTCCCCATATGTTCAAATGTGTTTTCCCATAAATTACAATGGGATTTCTCCCAAGATATCCACGGGGTCTAAAATGTCTTAAATTTTAAAAACAAAAATGTAGGTCTTATAAAGTCTTAAATTCACTGAAATGTGTTGTAGGTCTAAAATCATTTTAAACAGGTCTAAATTTCCCTATGTCCAAGTAAAGTTACCCTATCAGGCTGACACCCAATCACCAACAATCCATCTCAAAACTTTTTAATATATTTAAGTTTTTTATTGCAAAGAGATACAATTCACAACAGCTGTTGGACATTTTTACTTCAAATTCACCGTATTAAATTCCCTAATCAGGGAAAGAAAACTGAAGCAACACATCCTTTTACATGATCTTCCATTAATGCAAAAACAATTTACATAAGTAACCGAGCCATTAGAAAAAATCCTTGGTGTTTAGCCCTGCATAAGTCTAAAATTTTATTCACAATGGTCTGAAAAGGGTATTAAAACGTCTTAAATTTGACTTGAATAAACCTGCAGAAACCCTGTTTCCCATACATTTCAATCATCTATATAAACATTTATTAAATGTAAATATTAAATAAAATATAATATCATATTTAGTAAATTTTTTCCAATATTTTTTATATTTTTGTCTCTGTAAATACATCTGTCCCAAGTTTTTTTCACTTGTAATATGGATTAATGAGCTGTTAATATTCTCAGCATTGATTCTCATTATCTCAGCCTTTGGTAGCTGAGTTGACATTTACTGGACTTTGCCTCCTGAGTATCACTGTATTTTTAGACCATAAACATTGCTTGTATTTAGTGTCTCAGTTTGAAAAAAAGAAAAGATGATCAGATGTTACTGATTCTGATTGTCTATTGTCATTAGGGCTGCATGTTATTGGAAAAAATTGATGAAGCGATATTTTGTTTTGCTGCGATTATATAGTAATATGAAGTAAATTCAACCGATCATTTAAATAGCTCTGTTTGTAAATAAAGCATTCATTTAGATCGACTGGGATGATCAAGTCTTTTTCTATGCAGCGCATCTGCATAAAAAATAATATATTACAAGCAAATATAAATACGACATAGCAAATATAAAAGTTAAATAAACAGTACTTTATACTTTATTTTTTACTGAGAGTCTAACAATAGAGAAATTGAGTGATTAAATGTAAAATAACATAGTCATTAGTGTATAAATATTTAAAAAATATAT
>CAIGQZ010035043.1:4139788-4165597 GCA_903798205.1 Danio tinwini
TTAAGCCTTTAAATGTCACTTTAAACTGTATAGAAGTGTCTTAAAAACAATTTTGTAAAAAATATTATTTACTGTCATCATGGCAAAGATAAAATAAATCGCTTATTAGAGATGAGTTATTAAAACTATTATGCTTGGAAATGTGTTGAAAAAATCTCCACTCTGTCAAACAGAAATTGGGGGAAAAATAAACAGGGGGGCTAAAAATTCAAGGGGGGCTAATAATTCTGACTTCAACTGTATCTGTGTACTTGAATATAGTATACAGATTATTTACAGTTATTTACTTCTTTTTTTGTCCTTGACCAATCACATACTCTCACATTATCAGCACGGTGTAAGCATTATGATATAAATACAAATTGAAAGTAAATAGCTTGTTGCATGTTTTACGATATGCTGCAATAAATTTGAACATGCATTGTTTTTCTTTTACCACGCATATGTAGGCATTGCATTAAACATTAGGTCATGCAAATTTACTTGAAAGTCTTGTAAATACCCTGGAAAAGTCATGGAATTTTAGTAGTAAAAATGTGTATGAACCCTGTATATATGTTTTTTAACATTTTAATTTGAAATTTTTGTAAAGCTGCAGGGACTGAATTTGGTGTTTGCAGGCAACCATGACTGATGCAGTTATTGTACTGTGTTGAACTGTATTTATGTTGATGTCTCCTCAGGTAGGTTTGGACTACACTAATCCCTACATGAGTCCGTTCCGGGAGTTCCAGCGCTGGAAGCATCACCCTTCAGTAATGTCCACCCTGGAGGGAGGAAACAGGATTGCATACGGTGCCAGAGCACTCAATGAAGGAGGCTTCCAGGTAGAATTATGATGGCATCAAATATTCTTGTGATTAATTGCTATATCGTTCATCATAATATATGGTATTACCACAGTACTGACCTAAAAAAACATAGTGTACTGCTTTATTGTATATAAATGTTCAGAATAAACAATTATTTTCAACTGAATAAATTGCAAAAGGGCAGCACAGTGGCTCAGTGGTTAGCACTGTGGCCTCGCAGCAAGAAGGTCACTGGTTTGAGGCCAGTTGTCATGTCTCTGTGGAGTTTGCATGTTCTCCACGTGTTGGCGTGAGTTTCCTCCAGGTGCTCTGGTTTCCCCCCAGTCCAAAGACATGCGCTATAGGTGAATTGAATCAACTAAAATGGCCGTAGTGTATAAGTGAGAGAGTATATGAGTGTTTCCCAGTACTGGGTTGCGGCTGGAAGGGCATCCACTGCACAAAACATATTCTGGAATAGTTGGTGGTTAATTTCTCTGTGGTGACCCCTGATAAATAAAGGACTAAGCTGAAGGATAAAGAATAAATGAATAAATAAATTGCAGAAGGATGGTAAAATACAGTAGGTAACACTTAACTTCTGTAACTACAATAAAGTCTCGTTAGTTAATGGATTAAAATCAACAGTGATAAATAGCTATATTATTGTTATTGTTAAAAATACTGCTGAATTGTATTAGTCTTCATTTAATTAAACAATCATGACTTTTTAATGCATTGTGCAGCAGTAACTAGTACATTAACATCAGCTAAGATTAATAAATGCTTTTATAGTTGTCATTACATTGACTTTATTTAAATTAATTGATGTTAACAAATGGAACAATGGATGTTGAAAATAATTGGCTTATTAAATCTTCATGCAACCATCGTCAACACAACAATCTGAATATAATTACAAGACACTCTAAAAGTTTAAATAATAAAAGTTTGAATAATAAATAATTATTCATTGTGTTTTGATGTGCCCATGATATCAGTATTGTGCATGTTTATTATCATGATACATTAAAGATACATTAGAGATACATTAAATTAATTTAAACATTAAAGATGCATTAAATTAATGTGCAGTCGAAGTCAGAATTATTAGCCCTGCTAAATTATGAGAATTATTTTATTCAATTTCTCTTTAACGAAAGAAGATTTTTTTCATGATAGTTTTAATAATGGCCCGTTTTCACTAAGTGGTAGGGTACGGTTTGGTATGGCTTACCTTTATCAGGCTTGCGTTTCCACTGCCAAAAAGGTACCAATGGTCATTTTCGCTCAAGGATATGTCAAAGTAAAGCTGTACGGGTCGTTCACATATCTTGTGAAAAGCACTTCTCACAAAGCAGATGCTTTATACACATAAATGCGTGTGTATAAATGTTCATTACTAACCTTTCTATGAACATGATTTGATTATAACTGCAGATCAATGATAGTGCGAAATAGCCTACTGAAACGTCTGTGATTATATAAAATAAGTGCAACATATATGAACGTATACAGACCCTTACAGTCTCCGATACGTTACCAATTACAGAAAAATTACACACAGCATACATTTAGTGCTTATTTGGGTTCAAAAACAACACGCAACATATAGCCTACAGTCATCTGTATCTTTAATCTTCAGCAGCTCGTGTAACCTCTGTTTGAAAGTAAGTCCATCCTTCCGAGCTCATAATAGTCCAAAAGGCAATGATAATAGTGCTGAAAGAATCATTTGCTCCTATGTTTCAGACAAGTGGGAAGATCTCGCGTTTATCTGCTTCGGAAAGGTATTGAAGTGAGAAGCACTTCAATAATCATGCGCACGTTATTATCATCAGCTCAAGTTCGTTCAAATATGAACACGCAGCAAAGTCTTTGGAGAAAGTGAAACTGCTCGCGCTTTAGACTGCCTCGTAAAACAGCAACAGGACACGGCATATTTTGTTCTTCTTAGCTTTGTGGCTGTTCATCAAGACGATGACAAGGTTTGTTTGAGCTCCGGTCAACCATGGCTCTGTATTATATGTATATAGTATTACGGCATAATGTCTCGGCTGTGTATTTAAAAATGGAATTTGCTTAGTTTTTATTCTCCTGGCTTGTGCACGAGCTACTGGAGTATCTTTGTAATCCAATAGCGTTCAGCTGTGCGTCTTGCTCTACCTTTTGGTAAAAAGTGGTATGGTACGGTTCGCTTTTTATTACTTTTGACAGTGGAAACTGACATAAAAGCGTACCATACTATACCACTCAGTGGAAAGGGGCAATAACTAATTTCTAATAATTTACTTTATCTTTGCCATGATGACAGTACATAATATTTTACTAGATATTTTTTAAGACACTAGTATTCAGCTTAAAGTGACATTTAAAGGCTTAACTAGGTTAATTACGCGAATTAGGGTAATTAGGCAAGTCATTGTATAACAGTGGTTCATTCTGTAGACAATCGAAAACAAATATTGCTTTGGCTAATAATAATGACTTTAAATGGTTTTAAAACAATTAAAAACTACTTTTATTCCAGCTGAAATAAAACAAAAGACTTTCTCCAGAAGAAACAATATTATAGGAAATACTGTGGAAAAAATTGCTTGCTCTGTTAAACATAATTTGGGAAATATTTGAAAAAGAAATAAAATGTAATAATTTAGTCTTCAACTGTATGTAGGCGTATGTCTACTTCAAGGCATAATCTTATTTTTTCTCCTGTCTCCTTTAACTTCTAACATCCACGATCTCCCGCCTCCAGTCAATCCCTCAGCTGACGTTTCCAGGCGGCATGTTGATCGGCTGCAGTCCCGGATTCATGAACGTGCCCAAGATCAAAGGCACTCACACGGCCATGAAGAGTGGCATGCTGGCGGCCGAGACCGCCTTCAGCAAAATCACTGATGAGAATCTGCAGTCGCAAACCACAGGTAGCCGACCCACACTTCTATGCAGATTAGCAGAGGTGTAACTCAGAGGATATTAAACAAGGTCTCGGGACATTAAGGAGGACATACAGTTAAAGAGCTTACAACTTCTAGGCTGAACCAGAATATTTCAGTTATTAGATATACATTTATATAGTTGATTTTATTCTATCGACTAACATGATTTACTTTTTTTTATAAGATGTGCTGCTTTTGTAACTAAACATTACACTTTTTTAATCAGCCAGCTGATAATTAATTCATAAACATAAACAAATGTGGAAAAAGTGAAGCGCTGTGAATACTTTCCAGATGCACTGTACGTTTTACGCAGTGGATATCAGCTGCAACCCAGTACTGGGAAACACCCATACACACTTGCATTCTCACACACACACTCATACACTACAGCCAATTTAGTTTATCCAATTCACCTATAGCGCATGTGTTTGGATTTGAGCACTCGAATCAGCGGCCTTTTTGCTGTGAGGTGATAGTGCTAACCACTAAGCCACCATGTGCAGATTAATGGAATCTAAAATATAATAAAAATCTCTTTCCTATATTAACAACATTTTGGTAGATGCATCTGGGATACGATTATAGGATTTAAACATAGAAAAAGTCAGATTTTTACGTCTGCTTTAAAGATGATTTGTTTCTCTGTTAGGTCTTTATATTCCTGAATATGAGGAAGCTTTGAAAAAGTCCTGGGTTTGGAAGGAGCTGCGTTCAGTGAGGAACATCAGACCGTCCTTTCATACGTACTTCGGCCTCTACGGTGGGATGGTCTACACTGGGATCTTTTACTGGATTTTAAGAGGGAAAGAACCATGGACTTTAAAGCATAGCGGTAAGACTTTTATTATGAAGAAAGGTTATTCTTTAGATCTGGGGTTCCCAAACTCTTCAGCCTGCGACCCCCAAAATAGCAATGCCAGTGATTCGCGACCCCCAATATGCATGAGGTGATTATACATATACAAAACCCAAGTCTATTTTTCATTTAATTTTGGAGAACGCCACTCAGAGACTATCCTCCATGTTCAGTTGTGGCCTGTGTTTTTTTTATGTATGCGAGTGCTGTAAAAGTTTAACTTTGTGCCATAAAATCAATCTGCTGTGTCTTAAATATAATGTAATCAACCCAGGAGTCACAACACATGCATGTTGTTTTTTTTTATGAAACTAGTAACTATTTATCTTCTGTAGGTTATGGATAAAATATGGTAATTCCAATAGTTTAATAAAATGAATTAGATTTTTTGAAAGCACCAAGTGACTTTGGGAACCACTGCTTAAGATGATGATGTGCTATTTATTTGTCACATATACTTCCATGTATTCACATACACTGACATTGGACCCCCCTGACCATACACAAACATTTCAGGGGAAGACAAGTCAGCGGGAGGTATTATGTAGAAAAAGGAAGCAAGATACATAAGGAAAGATAGGCAAAAAAAAAAACTCCCTCTCACCCTGCTCTTAAATTAGGGCAGAGTTAGACCAGGGATCAAAAAAAGCCTTGGCAGTCAAGCACATAAACACATAGACAAGACAAAACATTGCAACAGGGAATAGGAACAGGGGATGTGGATATAGTCCGGTAAGGGCGGGCAGCCATCCATCCTGCAGCTGAAAGAAGCGCTGGTCAAAGACCCGCCTACCCCCTCCAGTGGGTGAAAGCACATGAAGGTGTTGGATAAGGGGCTCGGTAGTGAAAGTCTTATCTGTAGCTGTGTATGTGTGTAAGCCTGTAGAGTCCAACAGGTGTCCTTGACAGGGAGCAGGAATTTCAGAGGAATTTAAGATCATCTGATCACTACTTCAGTTTTACTTACCATATTCTCTGAAGTATAAGTCTCTTTTTTTAAATAGTTAACATGCTGTCACTTATATTCCAAAGGCACTATTATTATGCAAGTGAGGTCAAGTATTTGCTAAGTGCCATGTATTTGCATTGGTGTTGAATGAGACCCATTGGTGTTTGTTACATTTCACACATACTGCTTTGTGTCCTCTCAGTGTAAAGTCAGGTGTGACTTATTAGTATGCCTTTGTTATAAACTCTTTTTGATTTTGAATGTATTTTGAAAGTTACAAATATATTTGTATTGTAAATGTAAGTTATGTAAATACACATTTATTTGTAATAATCTTATTTAATTGATAGTATATGTTTATTTTTGCAAGAGGAGTGAACTTGTTTTTCATTGGCAAAATAGTGTGCTGTCAGTTTATGGAAGTAAAACACGTTATGGAAGTTTAGTCTTGTTTTAAATGTATTTGTTTTGATGCTGTGTGTATAAGGAAGTACTTAAAATGTGTGGGGTCAGATCGTACTTTAAAATAAAATGAATGAATGTACATGTTAATTATTAATTGCTTTCAAAAAGTTTGGAAATGCCCAAAGCAGAGTGGGTTTTTGTACAATATCAGCATACATGCTTGTAATTTTCTGATGGCTTTCCTTGCCAATGCAAAAACATTTTATTTAAATGTTGATTCAAAGCATAGACAAATACAGGATTTATTCTGAGATAACCAAAGGCTTTTTCTGATGTTTTGACCATCGTAATTCAGTTTAGTTCACAAAAAAACAATTTAGTTCACGAAAACAAACAAACAATTAAAACAGAAACTGAATATGGAGAGGGAAGTCCCATTTAAATATGTTCATTTCTCTCATACACAGTAGCCAAAATTATTGGCAGCCCTAAAGTTAAAATAGCACTAAAGTTTTATATTTTTGTAGTTCTTTTTTTGCTAGACTGAATATAATTTACTGTTTTATGGCTACAAATGAGTCATGTTGTGATACAGTTCTTACATTTTATTTTAATTTAATGTTTATTTCAATTTTCTTTTACAATATAGATTGTGTCAAAGCAGCTTAACATAGAAGTTCTAGTACATTGAAACTGTGTCAGTAGTTTTCAGAGTTGAAGTTCAGTTCAGTGTTGTTTAATTTTCACTGCTGAAAGTTCAAACACTGAAGACCAAATCTATCGATGCGCAGCTTCAAAAGTCACAAACCAAGCAAGCCAGTGGCGACAGTGATGAGGAACAAACTTCACCAATTGAGGGAAAAAAACTCAAGAGAAACCAGTCTCAGTTGGGCACAACAATTTCTCCTCTGGACATTATTTTTTAATGATGTTAAAAAAGGTCTTAAAGGGCATTGATTATGCCTCTTTTTACAAGATAAGTCTCTGATGTCCCTAGAGTATGTAAAATTTCAGCTCAAGATACCACACAAAAAATGCTTTATAACTCTTTGAAACTGCCCCTTTTAGGCTTCGGCTCAAATTGTGTCATTTTGGTGACTGTCGCTTTAAATTCAAATGAGATTGTGCTCATTTCACAAGAGGGCGGAGCTACAAATGCCTATGTGTCAGCATAGTGGAAGTTTCAAAAACAGGACTAACTCCTATGCTAATGAGGGAGAGATGGTCACTAATGGGCGGGGTTTTCCTCTGATGATGTGTACAAAAGGAGAATGTCAGTCAAAGTGTTTCTGCAGACTTTTTTTATCAAGTGTGATTTATAAAAGAATTTATACATTTTTACCATTAGAAGCTGGTTATATTCACAGACTGTTGCCACATAACGCCTTATAAAAGTTTTTTGCATAATAGTTTTTGCATAATAGTTCCCCTTTAAATTTGAGTGGTAAATATGAGTGTTTTCAAAAAGCAGAGAAAAATGAGATTTCATATACTGTATATCCAGAGTGGTAAATATGTGATTTATCTGTCAACAGTCTGTATTTTATTTCTAATGATAAACAAATTGTTGTTCTTTAGGCTCAGACTATGCTCAGCTGAAGCCGGCGAAGGACTGTTCTCCCATCGAGTACCCCAAACCTGATGGGAAGATCAGCTTTGATCTGTTGTCGTCTGTGGCTTTGAGCGGGACAAATCATGAACACGACCAGCCGGCTCATCTGACACTCAAAGACGACAGTGTTCCTGTGGGCAAAAACCTTGCCATTTATGACGGTCCTGAGCAGAGGTTCTGTCCTGCTGGTATGCACTAATGCACTCTGAGTATCTGTTGATTTTTGACAATGGAGACTTTTGTCTGAACTTGTCTGAAATCTGAACTTTCTTTAAGTCTTTAGTTTAAGTGTAAAATATCAGTGAGAAAAAAACAATAGAGACAGATTAACTTTTTCACATTTTACAATAAAACAATCAGGAACAACAGTGTTATGTGGGATTTAAAAATGTCTTAAATTTCTAAAACAAAATTTTAGGTGGGGCGTCACGGTGGTGCAGTGAGTAGCATGATCGCCTCATAGCAAGAAAGTCGCTATTTTGAGCCTCGGCTGGGTCAGTTGGCATTTCTGTGTGGAGTTTGCATGTTCTTTCCTTGTTGGCGTGGGTTTCCTCCGGGTGCTTCGGTTTCCCCCACAAGTCCAAACACATGCGCTATAAGTGAATTGTGTAAGCAAAAAATTGTCCGTAGTGTATGAGTGTGAATGAGTGTGTGTGGATGTCATGGGTTGCAGCTGTAAGGGCATCTGCTGCATAAAACATATGCTGGATAAGTTGGCGGTTCAATCCGCTGTGGCGACTAGATTAATAAAGGGACTAAGCCAAAAAAATGAATGAATGAAAATTTTAGGTCTTAAAAAGTCTTAAACTTGCTGAAATATGGTGCTCAAATTAGATTATTCTTTTATGGGAGAAGTAAAAATCTTTTCCACTGGACATTAGGAAAAAATCCTTAGCGTTTAATTAATTAATGCATTCATAATTGTCTTTAAAAAGTTTTAAATTTGACTTGGTGAAACCAGCAGAAACCCTGAATAATATTAATCAATGAATTTTGTTGCCATACCACAATGGTATTACACAGCGCTTTCACCTTGTTAACTAGCTGGGGACTATTTTCAGGTGCTGTGTAATATATTTGCTCCAGCCAGGGGCACCGCTCACCCTATGACAACATTCTTGAAGACTGGTGGGGGAAGAGGTAGGGGTGGGGGGATGGGGTTGCTGTCGCGGATGAAAGTGAAGAGTGGGGGTGGGAAGGTTAGCTTAGGCTGGCCTAATAATAACTCTGGGGGCCCAAAAACAATGTGGGCCCTTAGAATCATCACCACCGGTGTCCATGGCTCTAGCTACTTTCATAGTACAGCAACAAAGTTGCTTGATTATTACACCGGAATGAGAGTATAGTAGGGCAGCACAGTGGCACAAGGGTAACACTATCGCCTCACAGCAAGAATGTCGCTGGTTCGAGCCCCTGGATCAGTTGGTGTTTTGTGTGGAGTTTGCATGTTCTCCCTTATGTTTGCATGGGTTTTCTCTGGGCGCTCAGGTTTCCCCCACAAGTCTAAAGACATGTGCTATAGGTGAATTAGGTAAGCTACATTGTTCGTAGTTTATGTGTGTAAATGAGTATGTATGGATGTTTCCTAGTGATGGGTTGCAGCTAGAAGGGCATCCGCTGCGTAAAACATGTGCTGGATAAGTTGGCGGTTCATTCCTCTGTGGCAACACCAGAATTATAAAGGCACTAAGCTGAAAAGAAAATCAATGAATGAATGAGAGTATAGTACCCAGTCATTTCAGCCTAGACTACAGCAACTTTTAATTCCCTGTCATTCTTAGCACGCTGTGTAACTTAAGAAGAGTCGAGCTTTAAACACGAGATAATTAACACTTTTATTTTTGAGATGGTCTACAGTAGTCAACATTTGAAGTGGGTCAAAAGTTTATCAAAGTTGTCCTAAAACTATTCAACAACACCCATTCCTGGACAATTTTGAAAAGCTTTTTTGATCCACTTCAAATGTCGACTACTATAATCCGATTTAATGATCTACGCTAACCTGATAAAGAGTTAACCAGAGAGATACAGTACAAGCCGCACGGAGCAATTACAAGTTACAACACACAATTAAATGCATATTTTGCAAGCTAGAGAAAATGAGGAAGCAACCATTTTAATCACACTTACAGGTAGTGATTTGGAGGAAGAAGAAACTGGTCCTTATATGAACTGTGTACTGACAGTCAAGGTCTGACAAAGTCCCATACATTAATATTCTTTGCTGATTCTTTCTTTAATAACAAGCGGCCAGCGAATCCCAAGTTGCAGGGAAGGTTATTCTATTAATCATCAGAAAAATGACAGGAACAAACAAAGCACAAGGCTAGCTTGGCTATGTGATATTGTTGTGAAAATTTACTTTAACCACTGCCCAAGCATCTCTAGCCATCTCACAATGATCACTCCTCTTCAGTCATGATCAATCTCATCCCTGCACTCTGCTAGTGTTTTTCCTAAGTTTACTGGGGTCTGGGACCTCATATTTGGCAATATTTCATATCGATGTCAACGCGAAACGGCTAAAGATTTGAAATCAATACGATTCAAATAAATGACTCTGAGTTGACTCTTATTTTTGAGAATCAATAGTTTTAAACAGTGCCCTCAGATTTAAACCTCTGCTGAATGTTTCCATTCACTTAGAGCTGTCACACTGCATAGATCAGGGGTCATCAACTATATTTCTCAGAGGGCCGGACCCCCAAGAAGAAAATCAAATAAAAATCTAATTTTGGCTTAACATTGTTTAATGTTTATACTTTTTCAATTTCATTACAAAACTGAAGGCATTTTATTCTGGCTCCCATCACCTATACCACAGTCAACCACTAGGAGTGATAGATATTTTGCCTCAACTCAATTAGGCTAAGTCAACAAGGGGAAATGTAACTTTAGCCACTGATTAAGCACTGTGAGTAGCCCATTTCAGCATTGAGATTTAAATTCAAGCCCATTTAACGTTTCATTTGATGTGTGAACTTTATTTGTGACCCGTTTTGTTCTGGTACCAGGTTATTTACTTGTTTATCTGAAAAACAATGCTGAAGTCCGATATTCTGCTTTAAAAATGTACGTTACGCGCCAAAATGTTTTCTGTTTTAATCCCTTTAATTCACCAAATGCCAGATTAGCTAATTATATTTTAGTACCCTGGTGGGAAACTTATATGCCTTGGTGGCATACAAGTATGCCTTGTATGCTTTGGTATCTGCGACTGAAATGCAACCTCTAGTTAGAGCTGCACAATTCAGGCTAAAATGAGAATCACAATTTTTTGCCTAAAATAAAGATCACGATTCTGTAGATGTAAAATAAAGGTTAATATGAGTAGCCTATTATTATTATTATTATTATTATTATTATTATTATTATTATTATTATTATTATTATTATTATTTCAGAATACAACTGTACGTAATTCTGATGTTGAATTATTATGTTTGAGATGTATTGCAATCTGTCATTAACAACATTGTTAGAGCATTTTTTTTTCTACTGGTAAAATTAAACATTTGTCATTATCAGATTCCCTCTTGCATTTGTTTCAACATTATATAGGCTAGAGTAGTTATACTGACACTGTTAAACATTTATTCTCATGCACAACACTTTGTGTTCGCTATGAAAGAAAACATATATGCATGTCGTAATCATTACTCTAAAATGCGATATGATCATTTAAATGATGTGCCCGCAGTCAGTGCGGTTCATACTTCCCGGGCAGCTCCCAAACAATCACTCTGTGCCACAAACTGAATGTTATTTACAACTTTATTAGCTGTTATTCACAACCTATGCAAGTTCTGTTCACTAAAGTAGGCATCATTCACAGGCGCGCGGCGGCCCTCTCTGTGGTAACAGCCAGATAACAGCTCACGGTCAACTCACGTCATCTGTTTTTTCGCGGCTGCGAATACATCATTACATATAGACAGACATGACATTTTTGTGTGAATAATACCTTATAAATACAGTATGTGACTCTTTCAACACCATTTGGAGGTGTCCACATTGCTGAACATTGTATGTAAAACAATGTGAAGACTTGTGCGGCCGCCTTTGCTTCTCTTCTGAACTTGAAAATATGATTGGGAGAATCGTATAAATGCTGGATTAAGATCGTCTAGGGGGTCGAATCGAGATCGCGATCTTTTTTACGATTAATTGTGCAGCTCTACCTCTAGTGGACAGTAACAGCCTCCGAAATGAGATGCAGATTTTAAAGTTTCACATGAGCTAGTTATTAATTAGTAAATAATATAAATATAATGAATGTAAACATTAGGTGAGCAGGTTACATTAACTGTGTCTCATTTCAGAGGCTGCATCCTCCAAAGGATGCATTCAAAGTGTGCTGCGTCATTGCGGCGCGTCGAAGGCTGTGTCATTTAAAAAAAAATATTGAAGGCTCCTTCAAACACAGCCTCAAAATGCGTCTTTCGTTTCCCAGGTAATAAAGGACTATAGTAAAACATGTCGATTTCTTCAAAATGGTTAGATTAATCGAGTTTAATATATTTTCATTAAAGTGGAATCCATTGTACAAAACAATGTAAACACACTGTTTCTCCTGTCCCACAGGTGTGTACGAGTTTGTTCCTCTAGAGACGGGTGATGGCATGAGATTACAGATCAACGCTCAGAACTGCGTTCACTGCAAGACCTGTGATATCAAAGACCCAAGCCAGAACATCAACTGGGTGGTGCCCGAGGGCAGCGGAGGACCAGCATACAACGGCATGTGATTTCAGTATTAACACAGCGTTTTTATTACCGTCACTGGGGCACAACACACAGCTTCACAATCACTTTGCAAAACTTTCAGGGTTAAAGCTTTTAAAGACTTTAGAGAGTCGCTCTGATGTGCCTAAAGGAACAGAATGTCCTCGTATCCTCTCTGATACGAGCTTCAAGTGTAATTACAAAAAGTGGCTTTGCATTTTTCAGGGTTGAGTTCAATGATTTGAAAACATTTTATATATTTAAACGTATATAACGTCTGTCTAAGGAATGTGTCATAGTAGATTACAGATAATGTTGGATTGACAACCAGTGGACGTTTTAGCTCACCGTGAGGCGGTTAACTGTGAACTGACAGTTTTGTAAATAATATCGTCAACGTTGGTTACTGTAACTGGTTGAAATAAATTAATTGTCTGAATCTGTTGGTTTGTTTTCTGTAAGGGTGCACTGTTTTTTTTTTCATGGTCAGTTCTGTTTTTGTTTTTGGTTGAGCACATTTATTAGGCCTTTATGCCGCGTTCAGATTGTAAGATTTTAAAATAGTGGCATCACAGATGTTTTCACACTGCATGACTATCTGGGCTAGCGTTCCATCGCTGCTGCGTTTACACTACAAGATGGATCGGCGACAGGGGGTTTCACACTGCATGACTTTACAATAGGATGAATAGAATTGGTCCACAAACTACGTCTCACAACCAAACGTAGTTTATCTTTTGTTCTTAACTACATATAATAAAAAAGAAGTCTTTAGTGGCGTAGAAAATGTACTTATTTTTGCTCATTTGGCTTTGAAGGCAATTAGCAATTTCTCTTCAACTTTTTCTTTTTCGAGCCAGTTGTGGTATTGCTCAGATAACACGTCAAACAGACACGGGTGCTCCTGCCAATTTTACACTAGTTTTTCCATTTCTTGGGTACAAAAAGACTGAAAAGAAGCCCTTTTTACTTTTTCCTCAACCTCTCGCTGACCTGCAAACACTAGTGGATGCTGCTCTCTCATTGGCTGTAGGTGATCGCCGATGTTATTTCCAATCCGAACACATTTCACACGGCATGATTTTGAATCACAGACAGCTTCAGATATTTAGCACACCAAATATCTCACTGGTGTCGAAGACTCATCTGCGATTCTCTCAGATGGCGTCTTTGATAGTTCACACTGTGTGATTGTTACTCACGTGAACGAGCACCGATTCGCCTGTGATTTCAGGCGTTTGTCTGCGATTTCTCAAAATGTAATTATGAATCAAAATCGGGGCTAAAATCATGAAGTCTGAACTCGGCATTACTGTAACCAAAATTGTTGCTTCTAATCTACATTTGATTCACTGGTAACTGTATAGTAACAAGTTATGAAATTTGGTACACAGATAGAGGACAGCCTGTTCATGCACCACACCAAATTTGGAGTTTTTAACTTAATTCCTCTAGCGCCACCAACTGTCCAAATTTGCAGTTAATATTTTGAATTTGACATGTTACAGTTTTTTTTTCAGACGCTAGGACACATTTGTATGTAATGTAATGTGTTTATATAGCACATTTATTGTGTATGGCCATACACCCAAAGCAATTCACAATCATGAGCGGAGTCTCTCCACACCACCACCAGTGTGTAGCATCCACTTGGATGATGCGATGGCAGCCACAGGACAATGGCGCCAGTGCGCTCACCACACACCAGCTATTGGTGGAGGGAAGAGACAGTGATAGAGCCAATTCAGTGGATGGGGATGATTAGAAGGCCATGATGGGTAAGTGCCAATTAAACTTTGAACTTTGGCCAGTTACACCCCTTCTCTTTACGAGAAGTGCCATAGGATTTTTAATGACCACAGAGAGTCAGGACCTCGGTTTAAAGCTCATCCGAAAGATGGCGCCCTCTGACAGTATAGTGTCCTCTTCACTTTTAATGGGGCAATAGGACTCACACAGACCGCAGGTTGAGCGCCCCCTGCTGGCCTCACTAACACCACTTCCAACAGCGACCTAGTTTTCCCATGTGGTCTCCCATCCAGGTACTGACCAGGCTCAGCCCTGCTTGGCTTCAGTGAGTAACCGGTCTTGGTCTGCAGGGTGATATGGCTGTGGCATTTCTCAATAATTAGGTCACTTTTGCAAAACTCTTCACACAATTCTCCTAACCAACTTTCAGCTTAGTAAACCAGTTCATTTCACATTCAAAAAGCACTACAACTACCAAAACACTTTATTCAGGTCTCAAATAAACTTCCAGAACACTAGCAAAGGTTGACAGCCGGCAAACACACTTTGTCACCCACAAAACAATGAGCTAAAAACACTAACAACATGTAGCATCACACAGTGTTTTCTTGTGTAAAACAAGGACACATCTCTGTTTATAATTGCAATATACAGGGTGGGCCGTTGTGTATATGGATACACCTTAATAATAGCATAATACACATAATAATAACATAGACAAAGGTGTTTCCATATAAATGGCCCACCCTGTATATTGTTTATAACTGCAATATATGTTAGTGGAATGAATCAGACATGATGCAGAATTCCTCAATGTTTTATGTCCTTTATTTATTCATTTATTTTGCACTAAGTAATTCCAAAATACAAGAAATTGTATACACACCATCCACTGATACAGATACAATAGTAATGCTAATCTTGCTGCTTAAACTACATTTTTACATTTGAAATATGTTTCAATCAAATATTGCTGTTGAATTTTGCTGTCTTCTTCAGTTTTGCATTATGATATTGTTTTGGACAGAAGTTTAACAGTTTTGAAAACAGTATGTAAGCACGTGCAAAATGTCCTGTACGTACAAAGATTTGGACAGTTGTTGTGTCGAGTGAGATAATAATTTGAGAGATGTATTTTGTGCCAAAACAATAATTGATCCTCAATTTAGCCCACATAGAAAAAGCTCTGTCATGAAATCAAATTCCTTGTGTGAACATCAGGGGCCATTTTAGGATTTTCATTTTAGGGGGGCTCAGCACCTTATAAGATAAAAAAAAAATTAAATAAATATATATATATACCCCTAATATTACATTTATAAGTAGTAATTTAATAGTAATACACTTAAAAATGTTTGTTTAATATGGGTTGTATAATAGTATTCCACTGTATAGACAGGCATAATCATTTGAGTTCTGAATGAGCTAAATAGGCTCAACCCACCTGTTTACTGTAGTAAAAACCACTTTCTATATTCAAGTGCATTCTTTGTTTCCATGTATTAAATAAATAACCTGCCCCTTTTCTAATTAAATATAAATATATATTTCTAAACTTACAGGCTGATTCACATATTTCACAATCTGAATGATAATAATAAATAAGTATTTTTTTTAATACTAGACAGTGTACTAATACTAGTTTTAATACTCTGTCAGTGACAGTTAAAACGAGTACATTCTGGTTCTGTCACTGTGTTTAATTCTCTGTGCAAGACAGAATGGTATAGTTAAAGCCACACGAACTGTAAAGTGTTTAATATTGGTAGTTCATTTTGAAATAAAAAGAGCGAAATGTTTGTTAAGAGTTGCATTTTTTGCTGGAGGAAACCGCTGTGCTGATGAGGTAAACGCAGAGAAAACCGACTGCTCCTCTGTGACATTGGGATACAGGTGATACAAGGTTATATATATCAAAGAACTGCAAATAAGCAGATATTATAACAATTTGTCATTAAACACACACCACGTTCTCTCGCTGTCCACGACTGTGGTTTGCTGACCAAATGAAAAACTAAAGACGGGGAGGAGCCGAATTCTGCCACCGTTTTCTTATTAAATTTAAAAGGAACTGAGGACACTAATTTAGTGTACAGTTTATGAGCTAATCGCAAAAGTTTTAGGGGGGCTGAGTAGAAATATAGGGGCACTACAGCTACAGCCCCCCTAAAATAGGCCTAGCAACGCCCATGGTGAACACACCTGGCAATAAAGCTCTTTCTGATTCTGGCATAGACTTCTGTTGCGTTCACTGTGTGAAGAGTTTTGCAAAAGTGACCTAAGTATTGAGAAATGCATCCTAGCGCCTTTAATTTGTTAATTAAAATAAACATAATATATATTTTCAAACTCCATCTAGACCATTAACCTTAATAAAAAGCAAGCCCGATCATTTTCAAGCAGTACTAATAAAAAGGTATGGAGTTGATTTTGGTGTTCACTAATGATTTGCTAACTTGAGCCTGACATGAGCCTGTATCTCCACAACCCTGGCATATTCAGTCCAAACTTCATTCATTTTCCTTCGACTTAGTCCCTTTATTCATCAGGGGTTGCCACAGAGGAATGAACCACCAACTTATCCAGCATATGTTTTACACAGCGGATGCCCTTCCAGCTGCAACCCAGTACTGGAAAACACCCATACACGTTCACATTCACACTCATACACTACGGCCAATTTAGTTTATTCAATTCACCTATAGCGCATGTCTTTGGACTCCGGAGCACCAGGAGGAAATCCACGCCAACACGGGGAGAACATGCAAACTCACACAGAAATCCCAACTGGCCCAGCCAGGACTCGAATCAGTGGCCTTGCTGTGAGGTGACAGCGCTAACCACTGAGCCACCGTGCTGCCCTGGAATATGGTGTTGTGGGTCTTAAATCATTTTTAATAGGTCTTCATTTATTTTTGTCCATGCAACACTACCCAATCAGACTGACACCTATTCAAACACCAACAATCCATCACTGAGCCACCCAGTCCAAACTTTGTATGTCTTATGGTAATCATGACTTGAGGTTTCCAAAACAGCTTCAGTCCACTGTCACCTAGTGGTCAGAAGATGGAAAAAAAAAAAAGATGGAATTTTTTTTTATAATGTAATAGTGTATTTAATAATATATATAAAAAATTATGTGTATTTAAATATGTAATACACACTCAAACATATAAACAAAAGCAAAATATTTATGTAAATCTTTAAATGTAGATGTAATTTGTATCATTTACATATATTTGAGAAAAGATCAAATCAAATTGGGTATAAAATATATGCATGCATGTCTGTATTTGTATATACATAATAAAGACACAATATGTAAATACAAACCTTCATTTTGGATGTGATTGATTGCAATTAATATTTGCTCTGTACAAAAAAATAACAAAACCTGGCTCTTTAAAGCCAAAACAGCATGAATTTGACACAAAAAAAAATCTTGTGGTGGTTTATACATTAAATAATAATTTAAAACACAATGCTAATAGCTCTGGATAAAGTTTGCATACGGTCAATCCATCAAAACCAGTCGTTTTGATAGATTCCAAGAATGTCCATACCAATTGTCATCATTTAGATTTTCTAAGTGACCACAATTTCTTCCCAATTTTGGTAGACAAATTTCTGTTCTGACACTAAACTGCATCTCAGGCTATATCTGTTTTTGTAGAGTCTATGGTGCAACACTTTGACATTGACAGTGGCCGATATGCACAGACTTTTGATTTCAGTCAGCCAGCCCCAGGGCTTACAGTGAATTGTCATCCCATAAAAAAACGCAGAGTTTAAGGTTTCATTCATTTTCATTTCGGCTTAGTCCCTTTATTTATCTGGGATCGCCACAGCGGAATGAACCGCCAACATGTTTTACGCAGCGGATGCCCTTCCAGCTAAAACCCATCTCTGGGAAACATCCATACACACACATACACTGCAGACGATTTAGCCTACCCAATTCACCTGTACTGCATGTTATTGGACTTGTGGGGGAAACCGGAGCACCCGGAGGAAACCCACGCAAACGCAGGGAGAACATGCAAACTCCACACAGAAACGCCAACTGACCCAGCTGAGGCTCGAACCAGCGACCTTTTTGCTGCGAGACGACAGCACTACCTACTGCGTCGCCCGTTTAAGATCAGATTTCTAATATATAAAGTATCAAACGAGAAGCACCGCATTCAATTATATTTTTCCGCGGCATGTCTAAAATATGGAAATTAATTTACTCCAGTATTTTCAATGGAGTTTCTGCGTTCAGTGGAGTTTCGTCTCTTTTTAGGCTTTAGAAACCAAACGGATGCTTAAGTCTATTTAACCTATTATATTTTAATTACATTACAACAGCGATGCTGTAAAAGGAACCATGTGAAATTGAAAATAGTCACATAAAGCTCTCACCGGAGGTTCATCATTGGCTGAAAAACACGAGCTGTGCATACAACCAGTTTAATTCGCTTTGTGATCTCACACCAATCAAACCCTGTCAATTAAGTAACAGCGCCAGCTATTGGTCAAAATGATAGCTTTTAATTCAAACAGTATTTATTATTTTTTCATTTTAATTGCTTTCTTAATCATTACTCATTGCTGTTGGTCTGACACTTAGAATCTCTTTCTTTTTTTTTTTTTAAGTTTACATACAACAGTTAACATTAGTTTTTATTTTTGTTTTAACCCAAGGCCCACCCCCAAGACCTGAACACCCTACGGCAGCTTAACGCAATATTAAGGGGTCCAATACAATCCTGTTTACCAACATCGAGAAATGATTCCAATGTTCAGTAAAATAAAAAAAAAATTAGGCAAGACCTGTTCAGTGAACCGCTTCACTTCTAGTTCTTTCAGACAGCAATCAGCACACTCTGAAAAGATGTGTTTTATTCCACACAGTTGACATGGCTAATTCCCATTTCACAAAAAACAACCTCCAAACAATTACGTGGTCACCAGTCAATACAGTGAATAAACAGCAGTTGAGACAAATGAACCCAAAAACAACAACAGCAAAAAAGAATCTTGAAAGTCCCGACTATTTCTTGCGCAGGAATCAATAGCAATATCTGTAGATCGATCGCCTGGCTAAAAACTTTGTTCCTTCACTCACAGACATAAACCTTTTATAACACACAGTACTGATGGTACAAATCTCTTTCCAAATTACAGCCTCCGTTTGACTCCTCTCTAGACTAAGTGCAATGTAAGTGAGCATATTCAGGTAGGTTGTGTGTTTGTGAGATGGCTGCCGTTTCCTTCATGCAAACATTTTGGCGTAAATCTTCTTTTCTTTCTCCTTCTCTTCCATCACTTGCTGCTTGACTTTATGCATTTCGTTTCCAATAGCTAGAACAGAAACAACATTATTATTATTATTATTATGTACATTTAAAAAAAACGACATGCTACTATTGTTAAACTAATTGAGAACTTATAAAGAGCAGGTTAACCTTTGTCTTCTGGTGCAATCTCATGTGCTTTCTTCAAGTCAACCTGCAGTTTCAAAGGAGAACAGGTAAGTGTTGTAAAAATGAACCAGTTCAAGAAATGTCAGTGCTGGACTAATTGGTTTTAATGATGTCTGTAATAAATGTTCTGAACTTTGAACATGTCTTTTAAGAGTCGGAGCTGTTCAGTTCACTAATTGTGACTTAATTATATCTGCTTCTGAATTCAACTCGAAAAAGATTTATAATGCATGCTCTTTTAAAGCTTCAGAGCTCCAATTTAGTCTCCAGGTGGATAGAAAATTGGCAGCGTATCCTTCATAACCTCTTCCTTTGTGCTCCATGGATGAAACACACACGGGTTTGGAACAGCATGAGGGTGAGTCTGAATTTTCATTTCTTTGAAGCATTTAGGGCCGAGGTTCTCCAACTCTTTTTGTGAAGTCAAATAAGGCAAATTTAGCACCAATTTAAATGTGCACACGTTTAGCTTGATTGCTGATCATTTTAATAAACTGCTGAGGATTGGATGTAAATATTTCAGAAAAAAATGTGACATTTTGGAAAATGTTTAAGAGTGCTTTGATAAAAACATTTGGGAACCACTGATTTCAATTTATATATATGTGTAGGGCTGTGCAATACTGGCAATTAAGGGCTACGTTTTTTTTTCAAAAATTGATAATTAACGTGTTGGTAAGTTGGTATATATGTTTTACCTTGGCTGTATTAGGCCTTTCATGGATGAATATTTATTTATGACATAAGTCTCTGAGGCCCAGTTTACACTGCCAGTTAGATGTGACCCAATTCCGATTTTATGCTCATATGTGACACAGATGTGATCTGTTCTATGACCATGTAAGCTAGAGATGAAATGTTACCCGAATCCACTCCTTCATTCTAATCATCCACCCGCCCGCACATATTATTTTATCTGATATATACAGCTGAAGTCAGAATTTTTAGCCCCCGTTTATTTTTTTCCCCCAATTTCTGTTTAACGGAGAGATTTTTTTCAACACATTTCTAATCATAATAGTTTTAATAACTCATCTCTAATAACTGATTTATTTTATCTTTGACATGATGGCAGTAAATAATATTTGACTTGATATTTTTCAAGACACTTCTATACAGCTTAAAGTGACATTTAAAGGCTTAACTAGGTTAATTAGGTTAACTAGGCAGGTTAGAGTAATTAGGCAAGTTATTGTATAATAATGGTTTGTTCTGTAGACAATCGAAAAAAATTATCTTAAAGGGGCTAATAATATTGACCTTAAAATGGCTTTCAAAAAATTAAAAACTGCTTTTATTCTAGCCAAAATAAAACAAATAAGACTTTCTCCAGAAGAAAAAAACATTATTAGACATACTGTGAAAATTTCTTTGCTCTGTTAAACATCATTTGGGAAATATAAAAAAAAAATAATAATAATTCTAAGGGGGGCTAATAGTTCTGACTTTAACTGCATGTCTGCAGCCGACCCGCACCTGATCAACACTTTAATAATTCTAATTCTTTGTTTTAAGCATGATGATTGGTCACTTTGGATCGTTCGTTATTAACAGCAGATTCAGCTTTTACATATACAGGAAAAAGAGAACAAAAATGGTGTCACTTCAGCCTAAACAGCAGCTATGTTATGTTTACTTGGCCTTTTCTTTGCACTGTGCAGAAACAGAAAAGCATCTACTGTGCCTGGATTCGGGCTGCACTAAATGAGCGTTCGATCGCACTGCTTGTTGCAGGAATGCACCAGCTTCTCCTTGCATGGCGCTGCAGTCGTGTAAATAAGTGATCTTGTTTCTCCCAGAACGATAGCAGATTTTCCTCTGATGACTCCTCTCACTGAAAGTTTGCACAGTACTCTTGCACTTCATCCATTATTTTGAGCGTCTCATCTTCACATTCTGCGAAGTCCACTCTCTGATTATTTGCTGGTCAACTGCTATGACCCGCGACCCACCCGAAATTAATCAATGTATTTTTTATTACCCGACCCACCTGACACGCGGATTATCCGCAGCGCCCACGGATATAACCGCCATCCGCGCATTACTAATGTAAACACAAAAACGGATATTCAGAGATCGGTTTTAGGCCTCCTTCATATGTGGAAATAAATCGGATATGTGATCCGGCTATCATGTAAACAGGCAGATCGGATTTAATGAGGCATTCTGTTTTGTACGTCATTAAACTTGTGACAATGTGGTACTTCTCTGTGGTTTAATGACGTAGAAGGAGGAGCATGTGTGGAGATGCCGACACGATAAACAACAACAACATAAGAAGAAACATGGAGGAGGAAAGTGGTCAGTCTCCACAATTTGCTCCCACCACACTTGAGATCTCTCTCATACCCGTAAATTCCTCTCAATGGTTGAGGGCACCATATATAATCCGTAGGCGCAAGCTGGGATGATGGCCCTTTCCCCCCTCCTCCGCCTTAAAATCATTATAATGTTGGGCGAACTTCGCATATTTCACAGAGCTAAATGCAAGACAGTTTCTTCCATCATGGCTAGTGTGGTGCAGATGCTAGAACCTACCTTAACGCATGCGCGACATCGTAAATTGTATAGCAAGTGTAAACACATGAATCAGATATGGGTCATAATTAATAGAGCGTGTAAACAGACAGGCAAAAAAAACAGAGGCAACAAATCAGAATTGGGCATCAAGACCTGACAGTGTAAACAGGGCCTGAGTGACTCATTGAGTCAATTCACATGATTTGTTCAGAATGGCTGATTCGTTTAGTAACTAAACAAGTGATTCTCTTTATGAATGGATTATTGAATCACTGACAATCAATTTGTTCACAGAGAAAAATCTGAAAACAGATTCATTCAGTAAGGAAACACCTCAGATTACTAAACCAGAATGGCTGATTCATGGATTGTTGATGTAAATATCACTGATGTAGTTGATTTGTTCAAAAAAAGATTCATGCAGAAATTAAAAACCTCAAATGAGTTGATCAGAATAGCTGATTCATTTAGAAACTAAACAATTGATTCCCTTAATGAATGGATCATTGAATCACTGAAATAATTACATAATTAATTTGTTTAAAAACAGATTGATTCAAAAAGGAAACACCTCAAATGAGTTAGAAGAGCTGATTCGTTTAGTAACTAAACAATTGATTCCCTTAATGCAGGGGTCACCAATCACGGTCCTGGAGGGCCGGTGTCCCTGCAGGGTTTAGCTCAAACTTGCTTTAACACACCTGCCTGGGTGTTTCAAGTATACCTAGTAAAGCCAAAGTCACACTAGAGTTTGAGCTTGCAAAATTCTGTCGTACGGTGCAGCGTAAAGGGGCGGGATTAAACAAGATGAATAGACATTAAAAAAGCGAGCGATTGCTCCATGTTTTAAATTTTTGTTCAGAGAGGTCATGTTTTGATCCTGGATTGGTCTCACGCAGTCAAGTGATGCGATTTCCGACGCATGACCCTGCGTTTCCGGTCTGACGCATTCGCGTGCGTATGAATGGAAGTTTACGGGGAGAAAAGCCCAGTGTGACTGCGGCTTAAGACCTTGATTAGCTTGTTCAGATGTGTTTGATTAGGGTTGGAGCTAAAATCTGAAGAACACCGGCCCTCCAGGAACAAGTTTGGTGACCACTGCCTTAATGAATGGATCATTGAATCACTGAAATAATTACATAATTGATTTGTTCAAAAACAGATTCATTCAGAAACACCTCAAATGAGTTCATCAGAAGAGCTGATTCGTTTAGTAACTAAACAAGTGATTCCCTTAATGAATGGATTGAATCACTGACATAAATGACCTCAGATTCCTGAATCAGAAGAGCTGATTCATTAAGAAACCAAACAAGTGATTCCCTTTATGAATGGATTATTGATGTAATTATCACTGGCGTAGATGATTTGTTCAAAAACAGATTCATTCATTAAGGAAACACCTCAAATGAGTTGATCAGAAGAGCTGATTAGTTTAGGTACTAAACAAGTGATTAATTTTATGAAAGGATCATTGAATCAATGACGTAATTGATTTGTTTAAAAACAGATTCATTCAGAAAGGAAACACCTCAACTGAGTCCATTAGAATAGCTGATTCGTTTAGGAACTAAACAAGTGATTCTCTTTATGAATAGATCATTGAATCACTTAAAAAAAAGATTAATTTAGAAGGAAAACACCTCAAATGAGTTGATCAGAATAGCTGATTCATTTAGAAACTAAACAAGTGATTCCCTTTATGAATGAAACTTTGAATCACTGACATTATTGATGTGTTCAAAAACAGATCATTTCAGAAAGGAAACACCTCAAATGAGTTGATCAGAATAGCGGGTTCATTTAGAAACTCGTGTTTTTTTCATAATGATTAACCATATTACTTTGCATAATGTTTGAACTAATATGCAGATTATCACGAACAATACATATACAGCACATCCCTATAAATGTGTATTTCTGTCAGTGTAGTGTTGGTACCATGGCTTTGTTGAACTCTTTAAGGCCCTGCCAGGCCTGAGCTCTCCTGAACAGCGCTTTAGTGTTTGTCTGGTTCAGCTCCAGCACCTGAGGAAAAAACAAATATATCTATATATACTGTACAGACGTGGACAATTGTTGTTAACCTTCAGTTTTGTTCAGGCCAGTTTAGTCCGTTCAGTTCATTAGTTTGCCCTTTTTAATGCTTTTTGTTGAAGCACAAAACAAAATTAGGATCTTATTTTCATTAGATTATTTTCAGTCATTTTAATTAATCATTACTTTATTCAGTTTTAAGCTTTTCCAGTGACCAACAATTTGTTCACACAGTACAGATAAAGTCAGAATTATTAGCCCTCCTGTTAAATTTTAATTATTTAATATTTTTTCCCCAATTTGTAATTAACGAAGAAAAGATTTTGTCAACCTTTTAGTATTTAGCCAAGACATTGTACACTACCTGTTAAAAGTCTTGTTGCCTATCCAAGTTTTAGGAACAAGAAGTAATAACTTGACTTCTAGTTGATCATTTGGTGTCAGAAGTGGCTTATATTAAAGGCAAAAGCCTCTAGATTACGCTTATTTTACCAAAATAAAATAGGATCATGCCTTTATTTTTAATTATTTCATTAGGACAGTAAGGTCTGACTTTGCTTAGACAAAATGTTTTGTCACTTAACAGAATTAATGTGCAGTATAGAATATAAAGTCATGCTGCAGTGGAAACAGAATGAATATTGTGTCTGACTCCCTTTAGCTCGGAGGACTGCAACCATACATCTTTGCAATGACTCAAATCATTTATTAATAAAGTCATCTGGAATGGCAAAGAAAGCATTCTTGCAGAATTCCCAGAGTTCTTTGGATTGGATGGAGTCCTCCATCTTACCCCAGACATGCTTAATAATGTTCATCAGAAAAATCAACCTTCTGACACTTCCAAATGATCAACTAGAAGTCCCGTTATTATTTATTGTTAAGGGGGCTAATAATATTGACCTTAAAATGGTTTTAAAAATTCAAAACTGCTTTTATTCTAGCTGAAATAAAACCAGTCTTTCTTTAGAAAAAAAATATCAGACATACTGTGAAAATTTTCTTAATTTGTTAAATATCACTTGAGAAATATTTGAAAAATAATAAATAATGCATAGGTGAATGTGTTTGCCCTCAACTGTATATATATATATATATATATATATATATATCCAAATAACCCAACAAACAGAAGAAATTAGACTTTTGCAATCCTCTTTAAGAAATCAGTCAAGCGATTCTAATTCAACTGTTGCCTAAATACAGAGCCAGTGTGTCTGCTGATCTAAAAACAGCCCGGTTATTTCAAGAGCACTAAATAAGCTGAGATATGTTGATATAAAACATCAAGGCCCTTTGCTTCTTCTATCCTCTGACACCAATGCAACTGGACACTGTTCAGCAGCTCGACGCTACCCGTTACCTCGTCACAGCTCTCGATGGCTTCTTGCCAGAGTTTGAGTTTGAGTTTGCAGGCAGCCGTGTTGAGAATGCAGCTCAGCGCTGTGGGCTCCAGCTTCTTCTGTGAGCTATCATCATCTACGATGTTGCCACACATTTCTAGATACCTGAGGAACACAAAGAAAGAGCTTTGATAATGTTGTGCTTTAATAACTATCCAACTTTTTCCTGCACATGATGACTGCGTTTCAAATTATGAGTTGCACTTCTGGTGTGCAGAATTTTTCTCGTTGAGGCGCCATATGATGTGTAGTTAGGACACCGTGAAAAGCAACAGCTGATGGCATATTTGAGTTTGCTCATTGGCATCATCTGTTGAGCCAGAGTCACATTTTGTTGCTCTTTTTTTTT
>CAIGQZ010035043.1:4165607-4178102 GCA_903798205.1 Danio tinwini
GGACAGATGGATTGATGGACGGACAGATAGATGGATGGATGAACGGACAAATGGATGGACAGACAGATAGATGGATGGATGGATGGATGGATGGATGGATGGATGGATGAACGGACAGATAGATGGATTGACAGATGGACAGATAAACGGATAGATGGATGAATGGGTAGATAGATAGATGGATGGATGGATGGATGGATGGATGGATGGATGGATGGATGGATGGATGGATGGATGGATGGATGAATGAACGAATGAACAGATGAGTGGATGGAAGAATGTATGGATGAATGGACATATAGATCAATAGATGGATGGATGGACGGATAGATGGACAGACAGACAGACGGATGGATGGATGCACAGACAGATAGTTGGATGGATGGACGGACAGATATATGAATGATGGACAGACAGACAGATGGATGGACAGAGATATAGATGGACAGACGGATGGATAGATAGATAGATGGATGGATGGATGCACAGACAGATAGTTGGATGGATGGACGGACAGATATATGAATGATGGACAGACAGACAGATAGATGGACAGAGATATAGACGGACGGACGGATGGATAGATGCGCAGACAGATAGTTGGATGGATAGATGGACGGACAGATAGATGGATAGATGAACGGACAGATGGATGGACGGACAGATAGATGGATGGATGGACGGACAGATAGATGGATAGATGCATGGATGGATGAACCGATGGATGGATGGACGGACAGATATATGAATGGATGGACAGAGAGATAGATGGATGGACGGACAGATAGATGGATAGACAGATTGATAGATTGGCGGATGGATAGATAGACAGATGGATAGACAGACAGATGGATGGACAGATAGACAGACAGATAGATGTGTACAAATTTAATACCTTAATATAAACTAAACAAAGCAAATCAATAAATGTAATCTATTTTAAAGTCAAAACTGTGAGATATACATTTTCAAAACATCTGTTACGTCAGAATTAGATTTTATAACTTGCAACTGCAAGTTCACATCTCACAATTATGAGGTCAGAATTGTGAGTGGAAAACTCAAAAATATGAGTATATGTCTGCCAATTCTGACTATTTTTGCTCAGTTACAAGTATATATTTCACAATTCTGTCTTTGTAGCTAGCAAAATCAAGTGTGTATCACAATTCTGAGAAAAAAAGGTCAATTGTGAGATTATTATCTTATAATTGACTTTTTTTGTCTTTTTTTCCCCTCTTTTACTGTATATAAAGTCAGAATTAGATTTTATAACTCGCAGCTACAAGTTCACATCTCACAATAATGAGAAAAAAAATCTAAATTCTTAGTAGAAACGTCAGAATTATGGGTTTATGTCAGTCAATTCAGACTATTTGTCCTCAATTTTGAGTATTTATAGCACAATTTCGTCTTCGCAGCTAGCAAATGTAAGCTTGTATCTCACAATTCTGAGGATAAAAGTCAATTGTAAGATTAAAGTCAATTATTTTTATTTTTTTTAATAAATAAGGTTTCATTAGTTACTGCATTTAACAACTAACATGAACTAATTATACTTGTACAGCATTTATTAATCATAGTTCACTATATACTAATACATTATTAACATCTAAATCCATGCATGGTAACATTAGCTAATGCACGAAAAACTGTAATATATAACCAATAATAAAAGTAATGTTCGTTGTTTGTTCATGTGATTCAATGGATTAACTAACATTAACTAATACAACCTTATTGTAAAGTTTTACCCTATAATATACTATGGTTTCATGATATACTTTATAATACATGAACTTAAACTGTGTTTCTGGGTTAAAGTGATTTCATTGATGTTATATGCAGGTGTAGATGCAGAAATATAATGACATCTTTAAAGTCGACTTCGGAGTCTTCAGGGAAGTCGGGGTACGCATCTCCTGAGCCATCATTCAGTGCGATGCTCCAGTCATCTCCTGCTTTATGCTCTCCACATTCAGCAATGACGCAGGGCTGAAAGACAGATAATTTTCAGGTAACCGGAAAATGCTTTTTCTGTTTCCTTAAAGAGGACCGCTTATGCAAATATCACTTATATAAGGGGTTTAAACACAGTAGTGTGGTAATATTACCACTTTCCAATGGTAAACATTTATTAATTAGATTTTTTTATAATCACACTTGATAAAAAAGTTGATTGACATTCTGTCTTTGTACACATTATCAGAGGAGGAAAGCCCCACCCATTAGTAATGATCTCTCCCTCATTAGCATATGAAATTAGTCTTGTTTTTAAATCTGCCATTATGCTGACACATAGGCATTTGTAGCTCCGCCCTTTTTTGAAAAGAGTATTAATTATTATTAAGTTGAGTTATTCCAGCAAGATGGTGCATCCCCACATTATGGGTGTCAGGTCAGAGCATTCCTAGATGAACAGTTTCCTAAAAAGTGGATTGGTCATCATGGGCCAGTTGAATGGTCCCCAAGGTCTCCCAATCTGACCCCCTTAGACTTTATCTTTGGGGTCATCTGAAAGCAATTGTCTATGGTATGAAGATACAAGATGTGCAGCACCTGAAACTACAGATACTGGAAGCCTGTGCTGGCATTTCTCCTGCGGTGTTGCTATCAGTGTGTGAAGAGTGTTACATTCACAATCCAACACAATGGGCAGCACATGAACACATTTTATTAGTCAGAAACTTGTAAAGAACTCATGAAAGAATAAAGTTACTTTAAAACCAAGCACACCATTGTTCTTCTTGTGAAATTTCCAATAGGTTTGATGTGTCACATGAACCTCTTCCTGTTGAAAAAACAAAAGTTGGATCCAAGATGGCCGACTTAAAAATGGTCACCCATCCATTTTGAAAAGTTTGTCCCCTCACATATACTAATTTGCCACAAACTGGATGTTAATATCACCAACCATTCCCATTTTATTAAGGTGTATCCATATAAATGGCCCACCCTGTAGAATAAATCCACTTTAACACAAAAAGAAATGTCTCCTCCTTTCAAAACTCTGATATATCAAGCTAAGACGGTTCACTTGCACAGAACAGGTGATAAATTTCATGACTATTAAATCTCAATTAGGTGAACTAAATGCCTGTAAAAGAAAGATCTCAGACACACCTGTCCTTCAGGACCTGTTAAGATCTCTGTCGATTTATATTTCCAAGCATGAAAACAGATGTCACAACGCCATTATGTATTTATGGCCTTTTTTTTACAAGCTGTAATGCGAGTCTCAGGTGTCCTCGGAATGTGCGTGTGAGGCATCAGCTCATAATGTCTTTTTATTTTCACTTGCTGTGCTAAATACCGACTTCACAATAGAAGCAGATTCACATCATGAGCAGGGCTTCTGTCTGCCTGGTGACTCTAGCTTCGTTGCTAAATGGCTAACATGGACATTATTAAGAGAGTAGCTGTGTTTATGTGCTTTAGGAAGGCTGAAAAACAGCGTGAATTCTTGGGCGCAGTGTCTAAATCCACTAGATCCTTTTAGAGGTGCACTCAGCTCTGTGAGCTCATAAACTATCAGAAACTATACCTGGATGATGAAGGCCTTCAGCGGTGCTTCAGAATGAACCAAGCCCAGTTTGATGAGCTGTTGTCGGCAAGTGGATTTCACCTCGGGACACCAACAACAGGCGGTACATCATAGTCACACCCATACTAGAGCAAGCTACGGATTGGTTAACGTGGCGCGAATGTCTGCTGAAGTTCAGGTTTTCCAACTTGAGCTATTCGCAAGTTACCCATATTAAACACGCAAAATGCAAACTCGCGCCGCATCATTCACGCAAATCACGTGTCTGCTGTGAACGCAGCATCAGAATAGCAAATTAAGGCTCCACCCCTTTTGGAAATCTCAGCTCGTTTGTATTTAAAGGGACATGCACAATAACAACGTGTTTTCGTTTACACCCAAATAGGGGCAAATTTGACAAGCTATAACAAATGATCTGCACAAAAGGTCTACATTCCCATGATTGTACCGTGGGACCCGAACAGGGGTGCATTTCCCAAACAACGACATAACTTGCGGCTGAACTATCATAGTACAATTAATCATTTGGGAAAAGAACAAAGTATTGACGAGTGTTTCCCAAAACCGTAATTGCTGTCGCAGATCTATCGTTTGAACTATGTTAGTTAAAACGTAAAATGTCCATAATAACACTCTAAACGGGGTGGAGTAACTACTTCTTTAGAGAAGAACCCCATCATTTTTGGTGCAAATTATATTGTTTTACACGCACATGCATTTTAAAAAAAAAATCCAATATTAGTTTTGGTAAAAACATGCACTCGTTTTCCAGATTAATTGAAATGCATGTAAATGACACGTATAGGACCTACAAATGTTTCCTTTACAACTATTGTTGAGAATATTCCATATAAAATCCCTAAAAGCACTACAGCTAACACTTATTCTAATCTCATATATAAATCAAATAAATCATTAATGGTTGTAATTAACAGTAGGCTATTTATTAAGAAATGAAAAAAACCTACTTAAAAATAAAAATAATAGTAAGCCTAATAATAATTATTCTTATTAAGTAGGATATTGTTTATTTATTTATTTTTTTTTTAAAGTCTACTTTTATCATTTGACACATGTAAACCACTGCAGAAATGTTCTAACCAACAGGCCCATGTCATATACAGTACAGATACATATCTTAAAAATAACCTACTATAAATTTAAAGCATTAACGTATGCTATATATGTTTGTTTTCACAAGCTTTGGAGACGTAATGTAAATTCCGCTTTTAAATAATAGGTCACCTATAGCTTTCGTCATGAGCCATGGCTGCGTTCAAAATGACAAATGTATTCAAAGTGCACTGCGAAGGAAACACAGGAAGGGAAAGATCACTAAAACTGACTGACTTAGCAAATTACACCTGAGAGAGATGACTTTAATGCTTTTTTTTTATCTTTCCAGGTTTAAATGTTAAAATGTTCTAAATGAATAGGACATAGAGGGGATAATGGGGAATAGAACACAGCCAGGAAATATGCTTCTAGCTACAATTCTAGAGGTGTAGTTGCAAGCGTACAAGTTTGCGATGCAGTTTGAGAATGTTTGTTGTAACGACGAATTTGGAAAATGCGGAATCAACGAACTATGTTTGTAACGACGAAACTTGCGACCTTTGTTAGCTAACGATGGTTTTTGGAAACGCACCCCAGATTTCTTGCGGTGCAAGAATAAATTTCCAAATAAAACGCGGTAGCGGTCAGTAACTCTGGTGTAATTTCAATGGGAGCGGGCGGTCTAACAATATATCGTTCCCGAGAGATAGAGAGAGAGCGAGAGAGAGCGCATGCATGTGCCAAGTGTGTGAATGATAGAGAGTGTGCGCATCCGCCGTGATGCTGTGTTGCTTGTTATAGGCGGTCTGAACTCTGTAGCATCCAGCTGAGTGTTTTTTGGAGGCCTATTTAATCACTATACATTTTACATTCTTCCTTGGCCCAATATGTACCTGTTATGTGTATAGAAATAATGCTAATATGCAGTGGTAGAAAGAGTACTGAAAAATCATACTTAAGTAAAAGTATCATTACTTGCCTAAAAATGTAGTATGAGTAGAGTAAAAGTATCTGCTGTAAATATTACTCAAAGTATGAGTAAAAAGCAGACCTTTCAAAAGTACTCAAGAGTAGTGAGTATTATGCTGTTAAAAGCTGATGTGTTTACATGAAATTTGTTGATGTGTGTGTGTGTAATATTCTGTAGTGCACTTAGTTATTGCCCAGCAGGCACACGTCATAAGATGTTAATATTAGGTTAGATTTAGGTTGTGATGTCAGGTGACCAATAATGACATCAAAGGATGTTGATATTTGGTTGATTTTAGATTGTTAGAAAGTGACCAAAATCCAACATCGAGCCAACATCCTAAACCAGCGGCATATTGACATCAAATACTGACATTTATTCATCAGGTACGGCAACCAAAATTCAATGTCTGATAGATGTCATAGTGGTAACCTTGACATGACGTCAAACTGTAATATCATTAAACGTTGATATTTGGTTGGTTTTAGGTTGGACATTGGATATTAATGTTGGCCTGACGTTGAGTTCTGACATCAACCCGATTTTCATTTTCAAACAAATTGCAAAGTCCCCATGACGTTAGGGTTCATTGTCAATCAGACGTCATGTTGACGTCCTGTGCCTGCTGGATGTTTAAGGCCATTTTGGTCATCATGCAGTAATCATCAGTCATCTTCTCATCAGTGACATGCATCTAAACAGTCTCTGGGTCAATGCGTGTAAAGATTTTGATCATCTTCTTGGACACTTTTAATGCTTCCAGTTTGCTGCAATGTAAAGCGCAAATGTCTTGAGGTAGTTCATTATGATGCAAATTACCTGCAATGTGTGTTTTGATTGGACAGGAATCACAGAACTGACTTTTCTAATCGCCATAGACAAGAAAAAAATAAAGCAGTGACTGCAGGTTGAAGGAAAGTAGTGGAGTAAAAGTACCGATACTGCACTAAAAATGTCCTCAAGGAAAAGTAAAAGTAAAAATGTATAAACTACTCAGTAAATTACAGTTCCTGAGAAAAACTACTTAATTACAGTAATTTGAGTATTTGTAATTAGTTACTTTACACCACTGCTGATATGATATATGAAAGAGTATATAGTAGTTGGCAAATGTATTGAGTGGATATGTTTGTAAATCTGACTTTGAAAAAGTCAGTGCCTCACCAGCCACAAACCTCACCGCACAAGGCGGCACTCATGTCTCATCACAAAGAGGCAAACAAAACTGACATTTAGCCTACAATCCTGCACAACCTACACTTTTATCTGTTACCTCTTTCTTTTGGTAGTACCCAATTTTAACGTGAGATTTTGGAAACCAGATCTAAATTTAGCGGGAACGGTCGGGTCGGGTAGAAAACAGGTCGGGTTGGGCAGCGGGTGAACAAAGACTGAATATACGGCGGAATAAAACCTGGCGGGAGCAGAACTAAAAATTCAGTCCCACGCAGATCCGCTATCTGCACATCGTTGGATTTGCTTTTCAGTGTTTTGGCTTCCAGCAGTGACATTTCCATTACACTGAACTGAACTTGAACTGAAGCAATTTACTAGAACTTAAGCTGCTTTGACAAATTCTATATTTGTACAAGTGCTATAAAAATAAAGATGAAATTGAAATGTGTGGTATTTGGAACTGAAACTTCACAAACCATTTCTGTGGACACCAGAGACATACTTAACATGTTCTGAAATAGGAAATAATATGTCATTTATTTAATAGTAAGAAATGTTTTGCATGGTTACCTTCACTGGATTGTCTTCCTTAGTTTCCATCGCCTCCAGCATCTTCACCACCCCCATTCCCTTCAGCACCTGCCCGAAGACCACATGTTTTCCGTCCAGGTGTGGTGTAGGAACTGTGGTTATGAAAAACTGCGAGCCGTTGGTGTTTGGACCAGCGTTGGCCATGCTGAGCAGCCCCTCTCTGTCATGCTAAAGAGGAAAAAGCAGAGCAGATTCATAAAACACCACTTCATTTGACAAGAACACAACTCAAGGTTTGTCTGCGTCTCATTCGTTCCTTAAAGCAGACACCAGGAAATTAGCAGAGGCCTCAGGGAGATCGATCAAGTGCTGTGTTTGGTTTATGTAATGTTGAACCGATTTCTTGTAATTACGCAGATTGATGCCTTTGATTAATTAAAGGGAGAAGTTTGCTAAAAATTGCAATGGGTTGAGTGAACTATTCTTTTATGCCTAAAGGTATTTCTCTTGTATTGCAGATCGTTGACAGTCTGTCAGAAATCAGATTTGTGAGGAGTTTTGCAGAGAGGCTACATGTCTCTGCCTTTGCTTTTGACACAGCCTACTTTTTTTGTTTAACAGAATTGGAACAGTATGACGGTCAGTGGCTCCTTTTACCGTGTGTTGAGCTATCCTATAGTGTTAAAGCATCTCTGTGGTACCTTGTAGTGAAAGTTTTCATCCTCAAACTTGTCCCCATAGATGCTCTCTCCTCCAGTTCCATTCTGATTAGAAAAATCTCCACCCTGGATCATAAAACTCTTGATGACTGAGGGATAAAACAAAACATATCCATGATTATTAGGAGACAAGGTTTCAAGACTTTGATTATTTGTTTTATGGAGGGTTGATGTCCAGTTGTGTGTCAGGTGGCATTTATTATAGTGTGGTAGTAATTATAGTAATGATTATAACTATTTCTGATTAAATGTTTTCAATGAACGTCAACTATTGGTGAAATAGTGTTCCTTCATTATTCAGCAAAGCAGATAGTGTACATTTATGAAAAATGAAGCAACAGTTATTCTGATATGTAAATATTAAAACTACAGGGTGGGCCATTTATATGGATACACCTTAATAAAATGGCAATGGTTTCCTGAAAACAGTTTCCTGAAAAGTGGATTGGTCGTCGTGGGCCAGTTGAATAGCCCCCAAGATCTCCCGATCTGACCCCCTTAGATTTTTATCTTTGGGGTCATCTGAAGGCAATTGTCTATGTAATTTATTAAGGTGTATCCATATAAATGGCCCACCCTGTATATAAAATAATAACTTAAGTCATTATGCTAATTTTGATTGTGATTTAAATCATTACAAGTTTTTGAGAACTATTGTCAAACTGAGTGACTGAGTGAGTGAAGGTGAATCATGGTAAAAAAAATAGTATATTTATTATAATTGCCCTTAAAAAAACTTGCAGAATACGTTTTAATGTACAGTAAAAGCTCTATTGCACATTTAAAAAGAAGTTGACCCTATATATAGGTATAATAATGTAACATTTCTTCTAAATTAGAGAAATATATACATATAGATAAGTATATTTTTTGTAGTTGTTGCCCCCCCCAACCCCCCCCCCCCCTCTCATATGAAAAAAATATTTTTTTTTCATATATTTCAAATGGTGGATTAGTAAAGATTGTACATTACACAAATATAGACTATCCGGCCACTTTATTAAGGTACACCTTACTAGTACCAGGTTGGAACCTCTTTTGCCTTCAGAACTGCCTTAATCCTTCGAGGCATAGATTCAACAAGGTACTGGAAAATACCTCAGAGATTTTGCTCCATATTGACATTATAGCATCACACAGTTGCTGCAGATTTGTTGCACATCCATGATGAGAATCTCCCGTTCCACCACATCCCAAATGTGCTCCGCTGAATTGAGATCTGGTGACTGTGGAGGCCATTTGAGTACAGTGAACTTGTTGTCATGTTCAAGAAACCAGTCTGAGATGATTTGCGCTTTATGACATGGTGTGTTATCCTGCTGGAAGTAGCCATCAGAAGATGGGTACACTGTGGTCATAAAGGAATGGACATGGTCAACAACAATACTCAGGTAGGCTGTGGTGTTGACACGATGCTCAATTGGTATTAATGAGCCCAAAGTGTGCCAAGAAAATATCCCCCACACAATTTCACCACCACCAGCAGCCTGAACAGTTGATACAAGGCAGGATGGATCCATGCTTTCATGTTGTTGATGCCAAATTCTGACCCTACCATCTGAATGTTGCAGCAGAAATTGAGACTCATCAGACCAGGCAACATTTTTCCAATTTTCTATTGTCCAATTTTGGTGAACCTGTGTAAATTGTAGCCTCAGTTTCTTGTTCTTAGCTGACAGGAGTGGCACCCTGTGTGGTCTTCTGCTGCTGTAGCCCAACTGCCCCAAGGTTAGACATGTTGTGCGTTCAGAGACGCTCTTGTGCAGACCTCGGTTGTATTCGTTTAACAGTCCCAAGGCTATTGTCAGAACTTGGCAAACATGCTTTTTAATTTTATGCTCCTAGGGCTTGGAATGACCTGCTAAATCAGCCTAATCTTGATACACTTCCGACTCTGAGTACTTTTAAACATCTTCTGCACAAATTCTTAAAGGATACTTGTAATTGTTTTTTATGATCTGATTTTTTATGCATGGTGATTTTGTAATTATGTGGTATTTTTTGTGAAACTTTATGTGCTGCCGGCCATCTTGACCAGGTCTCACTGGAAGAAGAGACAGTGCTGTCTCAATGTGATCTCCTGGCTAAATAAAGGAAATAATAATAATAACAAGTGGTTATCTGAGTTACTGTTGCCTTTCTATCAGCTCGAACCAGTCTGGCCATTCTCCTCTGACCTCTGGCATCAACAAGGCATTTGCGCCCACAGATCTGCCACTCACTGGATATTTTCTCTTTTTCGGACCATTCTCTGTAAACCCTAGAGATGGTTGTGCTTGAAAATCCCAGTAGAACAGCAGTTTCTGAAATACTCAGACCAGCCCTTCTGGCACCAACAACCATGCCATGTTCAAAGTCACTTAAATCCCCTTTCTTCCCCATTCTGATGCTTGGTTTGAACTGCAGCAGATTGTCTTGACCAAGTCTACATGCCTAAATGCATGTTGCTGCCATGTGATTGGCTGATTAGAAATTTGCGTTACCGAGCAGTTGGACAGGTGTACCTAATAAAGTGGCTGGTGAGTGTATATCTTGTATATATTTTAGAGCATGTAGTAAAAACATCACTACTGTACTTTCCATGATTTCTTTAAGACTGAAAACAAAAATTCTTTAACATTTCCAGGTTTTCCAGAATCTCAAGCTTGGGCATTAGATGAACTGGACACTCACTGCGGTGGAACGGACAGCCCTTGAAGTGCAGCGCTTTTCCAGTGCTTTTACCGACTCCTTTCTCACCAGTACAAAGAGCTCGGAAATTCTCTGCTGTTTTAGGGACCACATCAGCAAACAGCTCAAACACTACGCGGCCAACTGCAGAGTGGAGTAAAAAAAACAAAGAAATCATAATTAGTGATTGATTATTATCATTTAATCTATTTAACCATGCTGGTGAAATATTAAATAAATAAATATATATACATGGTTTCCGCTACATTCATTCTTCCATAGCGGGGCGCCACACCAAAATTCATCCCGCCACAGCTATATTACAGCTTCCCATTCAAAACATTAAGTCGTTGTTTTTTTAATAGCAGGTTATAATCGCACCCAAAACGTATTAAAAGGTAAGTGAATTATAACACCACAAACTTTTCTTTAACCGTAGTAGTGCTGTGCGTTATTTGTTTAACCCTTTACAGTGACATGCTGACTGACTGACAGGTCAGCTTAAGCCAGCAAAAACACGGCGTAGCTTTCAGTTAAGATGAACACAGTTTCCATAATTATACTGTATAGATAAAGGTCTATGGCTCTGCATACAATGACTTTATCCGGCTGGAGTTTATAGCTGTTTCACTTCTCGACTGTTCAGCTACTTCAGCTGTTTCACTTTACTTCAGGACGCATTAAGCAGAGGTCACACTGGGCTTTTCTCCCCATAGACTTCCATTCATACGCACGCGATTGCGTCATTGCTGCGGTGCAAAGTTCAAGCTTGGTGAACTCTGACCTGCGAAATCGCATCACTTGACTGCGTGAGACCAATCCAGGATCAAAACATGACTAGTGGTGGGCAAGTTGAGGCTTCATGAAACACTGAAACAGTTGAAGCAAATGTGTCGAAGCTTCGAAACATTTCGAAACCCTACTCTACGGTGACACCTAGTGGTCGTTTTTTATGTATTGCACTACAACAGGTTCAGCAAAGAACCCATTGAGCAAATTGAGGAATTAAACCCACTTTGAACATTGATAGATACAAGTGATTTAGTGAAGCTGTTAGGGTTCCTGACTACAGTGCAGGGATAGTGGGTTCGAATCCAGGCTGTGACAGCTATTTTGAAATGCTTTAATAGCAGTTTGAAACGCTCTGTTCTTGTTTCGTTTTGTTTCAACATTGGTCTGGCATCAGAATAAACACTATGTGTAAAAATATGTCTTGTTTTGGTCATAAAACAGGGTTGTTTCTAGATCAGACATGGTTGTGGCTGGAAGTTAACAAGAATAATTTATATTATTCATTAAATTTCCCATTGTATTTTATTAACATCTACCCAAAACCTAAACCCGACCATCACAGTACTGTAAAAATATTAATTATTATTTTACAGTGTTACAAAATGATGCTAAATTGATGGATTATTAGCAGCTGTATCTTATCTAGACTACACCATAAAACAGTAACATGATTAAAATACATAAAATCATGATTGCTGAGTATTTGTACAAGTCGGGATTCGAACCCAAAAGTCATTTGCAGCACAGTAACAATGTGCTCACACAGTCCACTAGGCCATATGAGACAGAATTTTTCCTCACTCTGTCTGTCAAATGCAGATTCGCCAGGTCTCGAACGCTTCTAAACTTATCAATGCTTTGAATCGTTTTAGTCACGTGACCTGTGTGTTTCGGATCATGCTTCGGTTCACTGTTTTGAAACACTTGCGCTTCGGGATCTCGACAGTGTCGAAACGTCAGTTTCACGTCAGCCATCCCTAAACATGACCTCTCTGAACAGAAATTTAAAACATGGAGCAATCGCTCGCTTTTTTTTT
>CAIGQZ010035043.1:4188102-4209193 GCA_903798205.1 Danio tinwini
TTTTGAGAAATGCATTAACTGTTGTGCAAATGTAAATAGTGTTGTGAGAAATGCACCAAAGAGACTGAGAAAAACTGTAAATTACCTATTCAATTTATTTATTTTAATTAAATTTTTGGGGGGTTTTCACCTTTATTGTACAGGACAGTAGAGAGAATTGACAGGAAAGTGTGGAGAGCAGAGAGAGGAGAAGGATTGGCATAGGACATCGAGGCGGGAATCGAACTCAGGTTGTCACAAACTCCGTAATGCATGCGTCGGGGAACTTTCCACTACGCTATTGGCACCAACAATTTTTATTTTTTTTTTTGCATCTACCCCAACCCAAACCATAAACCCAACCCTCACAGTACTATAAAAATATTCATTATTGTTATACAGTGTCACAAATATTATGCTATATTGACGTGCGTATCCGCATCTGTATCATATCTAGTCATTACCCCTTTAAGAGACTTTGGTTGTATATAGCTATATAGTTAAGTTCTATATGTAAACCATGATAAGCAGCTTTGACATTTATATTTAGTCATTTGGCTGACATTTTGTTCAAAACGACTTCCAATTGAGGAGGCATTCTGTGATTCAACAAGAAGAGGCAATACACATAAAGGAACTGTTTGTGCTCAGAGAACCAAGTGCTAGAGTTAGGAGGGGGAGTGTTTTTTAATATATATAGAGAGAAGAGTGTTTCTACAGGTGGTTTGTCAGGCCCACTCACCTGTGTGAAGCACACTTCATAAATGCAGAATGTTTTGGGGGTTTTTTTAGAGATATAAAGTGATTATTTAAAAAAGTGTCTGGTGCAAAACTGGTGCAAGAGTTAGAGAGATCAAAGAGTATGTTTTCTACAGGTGGTTTGTCAAGCCCACTCACCTGTGTGAGGCACACTCAGAATTGCATAATGTTTTGGGGTTGTCAAGTGGTGAGGTGGGGAAGAGAAGAGGGGGTTTTGTTCACAAGGGTTCAAGTGATTGCAAAATAGATGGGTTTTTAGTTGTCGTTTTTTGAATGATATAGTGAATCAGCAGTCTGCTGATTTGACACAATCTACATTATATAAAGTGTTATATAAATACACATATCTTTTTATTCTTCTTCACTAGTAAAAAAAAAAGATCACATTTTTTAAAGTAATATTTTAAGTATTTTTCTGCACCTACTAGCCCACACAGAAAGACAGTATAACCAGCCTGAAACATCCACTACAGCCAATTTACCTTATTTAATTCACATATAGCACATGTGTTTGGATTGTGGGGAAAACCGGAGCAAACCCACACCAACACGGGGTGAAGATGCAAACTCCACACAAACGCCAACTGACCCAGCCGGGAATTGAACCAGCGACCTTCTTGCTGTGAGGCGATTGCGCTACCCACTGCGCCACCGTGCTGCCTCTAATGGGAAATTTATTAAATATAAATAATTCTCCTTAATCAGCTAAACTAAAAGTGAAGACTCCATATCCAGATCTGTTTTTAGATTACTGTGACGGCTGGGTTTTGGGTTGGGGTGGGGGTAGACATTAATAAAATACAATTAATGGGAAATTTTATAAATAAAAGAAATAATTCTCGTGAACTCTATAGCTGATTTTGTGGATGGATGATAACAGCTTTCTGAGCCTACTAATTGACGAAGAAGGCACCTACTGGCTCATATCTATCAGCTGATAACCACTGATAGTGCCCATTCAATCGAGTGATAACATTCAAATCAGCTGACCAAGCAAGTATTTTTTACATGTTAAAAACAAGTTTAATTGGCGTCTAATATAGTTGAAGTCAGAATTATAAGCCCACCTTTAAATTTTTTCTCTTTTTTAAATATTTCCCAAATGATGTTTAACAGAGCAAGGACATTTTCAAAGTATGTCTGATAATGTTTTTTCTTCTGGAGAAAGTCTTATTTGTTTTATTTCGGCTAGAATAAAAGCAGTTTTTAATTTTTTAAACACCATTTTAAGGATAAAATTATTAGCCCCTTTAAACTATATTTTTTTTCGATTGTCTACAGAACAAACCATCGTTATACAATAACTTGCCTAATTACCCTAACCTGCCTAGTTAACCTAATTAACCTAGTTAAGCCTTTAAATGTCACTTTAAGCTTTATAGAAGTTCTTGAAAAATATCTAGTGAAATATTACTTACTGTCATCATGGCAAAGAAAAAATAAATCAGTTATTAGAGATGAGTTATTAAAACTATTATGTTTAGAAATATGTTGAAAAAATGCCTGGTTTATACTTCTGCGTCAAGTGATTGCCGTAACCCACAGCATATGCCTCGCGCGTAGCCGTGCATTTATACTTCTGCGCGCTGTTTCTGTTTTTTCTACAATACATTTCTGAAACACTAGCTGGCAGTAGGTGTTTATGTTCCTCTATGTCGAGTTTCTTCGCTGGTGTTTTTTTTTTTCTGAACACTTCCTTAATGTACAAGTGGCTCAAATTCGCTCATTTTGAGGAGGGAACCGGCGGATGTGCAACAACTTTAATCATAACGTAAACACAAAACAACAGTCTCCATCCGGAGCTCCTTCACGGGACTCCACACTTGTAAACACTCACTGCATCAGGCGAGCGGCTCTCACCTCCGCCCACAATCATCAGCGCTGCCAAGCCGACCAATCACAGAGCTTGCGCTACGCGTACTTGTTACATTTTTTGAGAGGTGCGCATCAACGTCGCCGACGGTTACGGCGAGGGGCTATACATCCATGCGAAGGCTGCGCCGTAGCATATGCGTGCGCTTGACGCAGAAGTATAAATCGGCCTTAATAATTCTGACTTCAACTGTACATCCATTTTTAAACTAATATTTAAGCATTTTTTTCTGCACTCACTAGCCCACACAGAAAGACAGTATAACCAGCCTGATCTCACGAGCAAACGTAAGTATTTTACGTTTTGTCAGTTTAGTGGCTAATTCGTATGAATTCATACAAGTTCAGTCATACAAAATTAAAACCAAAGCGTGGCACCCAACACCGCCCCTAACCCCAACCGTCATTGGGGGATGAGCAATTCGTACTAAATTGTATGAATGAAATTGTACGAATTTATACGAATTAGCCACTAAATCAAAAAGTTACGAATTGCTGTGAGATTGCGTTGGTATAACAATAGCTATGTTTCCATCCACCTATTTTTATGTGCATTTTGCAAATGCGCATAAAAAAACGGTTGATAGAAACGCCAAGATGTGCACACGTTTTGAAAATGCGCATAAAAATATATGCGCGTAACTGAGTTGGTTAAACTTTTTTATTCAATAAGAAAAGATGCGCCTAAACTACGATGGAAACACTTTTACCGAACAAATTCCAGTATGCACATTAAAAAAGGTCATGTGATTTTGTTATAAGAGATCATGTGATGATAAAAGTGTCTGTGAATGGATAAACCAGCAGGCTGAGCAAACTGTAAAACATCTGAAATGTTGTTTTGGTCATTCTAAAACGCCTTAACCGTTTCAGTATTAGTGTTATTATATTATTAATGACCTCCAGAATCAGGAGCGTCTGTGCTCTGCGTCACACGCCTTCAAACACCACGGCGCATGCATGTCAGGATTGTCTTCTGAGATGCAAGTAATTTATTAAATGAAGAAAAGATTGACGCAGCTTCTTCTACTGCAGCAAATTCAGTTTTTACTGTTGATATTTGGCGCCAGATAATCAGGGAGTGACTATTTTGTTCGCTTTGACTCGTTGGATGAAAACGCAGCTTTATTTGCACATGTTTTATGCGATAATCCAGTTTTGCGCATAAAGTAATTCACATTTTTGGATGGAAACATAGCTAATGTATCTATAAGTCTAATAACCTCATATTGTCTGCAGTAGATGTTAGTGGGTCTGTTGAGTAGAGTGGAGAACTGCAGGCCCCAGCCCAGCTCTCCGATGTGCCTGTGTTTGGGTAACGGTGGAGGCGCGTGTGGTGCAGCCCGGAAGAGGAAACCCAGATCACTCGTGGCATCCGGAGATAAAGAGCTGATTCCGATGCTGCGGGGGGAAAAGTCCAGTCTGGGACGAAAATCTCCAACGCCATCTGGACCTTTAATGGCACCAAAACAGATCACGATGAAGAAAGAGGCTGTATCCGAAATCACCACTTATACCATAAGTCTCAAACTTGGTTCCTGGACAGCCACAGCTCTGCAGTTTTGCTCCAACCTTAATCAATCACAGCTGATCCAACTAATCAAGGTGTTCAAGACTTCTAGAGATTCTTAAGCAGGTGTGAGTTAGAGTGGGTTGGAGCTAAACTCTGCAGAGCTGTGGCCCTCCAGGAATTAAGTTTGAGACCATTTGTAGTGGTGTCTGAAGCCATAGTGGACATTATGAAGTGCACTCAATCAATAGCAATTTGCAGTTAGGTAAACGTTAAATTCAGGTTTCAGTTTTGTGCAGTGTAGCCTAAGGGTGCATTCACATCTGTAGTTCAGTTCATTTGGTCCGGACCAAGGGCAACAAATAATACATTGAAGCATTTTCTGCCATCTTTGGGTCGTTTTCACACCATCGCTTTGGTCCGAACTAGTAGAAAAGAACCAAAATGCAGTCATATGACAAAATCCACTTCACTCATTGGCCAGATATTATTAAACGTATTTCCTAAAGTGCTAATTGATTGGTTAGAGTTTACGTGCGGGAAAATGCCAATAGAACTCCCGTAAGTAAACAAACCAACAGACACAAAATGTCGCTTCGACTGCGCTGGCTGATTGTATCCCTGCTTATAGTATACTATATAGTTTGTATACATCACTTTAGACAAACTATAGAGTTTGAGAATGAAGTGCGGCTGCGGCTGAAAAACTATGTTTTAAGAGCGGCATTGCAAATGGCGAAGGCGCATCGCACTTTCCCCCCAAGGAGAAGGCGTGAATTTATTTTGCTAAACTGCGACATGTTCATCTTCCGGAAATATTACCAGTGATCCATCAGGTAATGCTTCCCCCTCTCTCTTACTGTTGTTAAAGCTCTCTCAACAAATATCTTTCCTCCATAATCAATAGACTGATTTCACGCTGCCGCCATTATTAACAGCGAAATCGAGGCTGCGGTTGGCAGAAACCCAGAAGTATAGCCTGAGTCACACAGGAATGTTGTGTACCTGGCTGTATATCTTATCAGTGAAGAGAAAGTGACACAAATTTATGATTTCACCTCCTTCCGAATGACCCGAAGGTCCGTTCTAAATGAATAGTGAAAAAAAAGGGATATTATTCACTTATTTTTAGCTAAGTTAAGGGAAATGGTACTACTTAGCTAACGTTTTCTTTCCCAAACACACATTTTAGATGCCATTCATCAAACTCAAGTTAATTAACTGATTTTTTCACTATATTAGACTTGTCACGATACAAAATTTACGAAATGAAATATAAAAAAACGCCTATTTCTCGTTAACAATTAAAGCCGCGGTCACACTGGGCTTTTCTCCCCTTAGACTTCCATTCATACGCACGCGAATGCGTCAGACCGGAAACGCAGGGTCATGCGTTGGAGTTTCGCAGGTTGCTGTGGTGCAAAGTTCAAGCTTGGTGAACTCTGACCTGTGAAATCGCATCACTTGACTGCGTGAGACCAATCCAGGATCAAAACATGACCTCTCTGAACAGAAATTTAAAACATGGAGCAATCGCTCGCTTTTTTTAATGTCTATTTATCTTGTTTAATCCCGCCTCTTTTCGCAGCGCCATACGACAGAATTTCGCAAGCTCAAAGTCTAGTCATGAAGTTGTTAAACAGTGCTGACTGGCCATTGTGTTCACGTGCTCAACAGAAATCCCTATGATTGGCTGTGAAGGTCATCAGTTCACCAAACTCACCAGCGCTGTTTACTGAGTGCAAACACAGACGAGCAATCGCTGATGAATCGACTGATCTTCACGGCTTTAAAATGCTCCATTGTCCGTCTATGTGTTTTCACTCTGTGAAGAGCAGTGAACTGATAACCTTCACAGTCATTCTGTTGAGCACTGGTGAATACTATGGCAAATCAGCAGTGTTTATGAGCGCGCTCAGCAGCGCTTAAATGTTAGCGGGAAATGGACGTTTTTAAAATTTTAGTAGCAGGACAACACTGTTACAGACCACACGAAGATGTGCTACAGAGGGCTGCATTGTTTTATCGCTCACCGGGTTACATGGGCTAATGCAGGGAAGCGTCCCCACGGTGTTTACCTGCTGCCATGAACTGAAGTCTAGGAGGACACTTAAGCGTATTACTCTTAAAGAGATTGTGACGTTGTTTGATGCCTAATATGCTTTTATTTGTTTATATGAAACTGAACTGAATGATATTAAAGTGATGTTTACACCTTTTCTGCATTCTGAAATCGCAGCAACAGCTGGAGGTTTGTGTACCCAGAAATAAAGGTACAAGAGCTGTCACTGGGGTGGTACCTTTTCAAAAGGTACATATTTGTACCCAAAGAGTCCACAATGGTACTTCAAAGGTGCATTTTCGTACCCAATTGTAGCTAAAAAGTACCTCTGAGGTACTATCCCTGCTGAAAAAAACAGCATATGCTGATAAGGTATGTTTTGATGCTGGTCTTGCTGGTTTCAATGCTGGTTTTGATGCTGGTTTTGCTGGTCTTGATGCTGGTCTTGCTGGTTTTAATGCTGGTCTCACTGGTCTCAATGCTGGTCCTGCTGGTCTCAATGCTAGTCAGGACCAGCAAGACCAGCACTAAAACCAGCAAGACCAGCAATACCAGCACTGAAACCCGCAAGACCAGCATCAAAACAGTAGGGATTCAGTAGGGATTATGGACCCTTCAGGTACAAATATGTACCTTTTGAAAAGGTACTGCCCCAGAGACAGCTCTTGTACCTTTATTTCTGAGAGTGTAGTACACAACATATTGTTGCAATGTTTACAGTGCTGATCCTATACTTTTGGGTTTCTTCCCACCACAGCCTCCCTTTCGTGTTTTAAAATGGCGGTCGCATGAAATAAGCGTATAATGCACATCACATCGGCCTACGGTAACTGGATTAGTCCAAAAAGGTGCAGTAGTTTTTGCAGTTGGGTCTGTTTTAGTTCAGATTATATATTCACACCACAAACTAACCGCTCCAGGGTTTGTTTGAAAGTGTACCAAGACCACCTCTTGAAGGATGTCTCAGTACGCTTTTTTGGTCCGCTTTTGGTGCGCACTCGAGTACGATTGCTACATTCACACCTGCCCGAACGAACCGTCTCAAGAGGGAAAACAAACCAGTGCGATTCAACCAAACTAAAGGCAGGTGTGAAAGCACCCTAATTTTAAACACATTTTCATTTTTAATCCATGCTCATTATCTTTCGGTATGCGACCTCGTTGTTTCTTATTCTGTATTTAATAAGTTGGCGGTTCATTCCGCTGTGGCGACCCCAGATTAATAAAGGGACTAAACCGAAAAGAAAATGAATGAATGAATAATTCTTGTTAACTCTATAGCTGATTAACCATGTGGATGGATGATAACATCCTTCTGAGCCTACTAGTACTGATAGCCCACTGATAACGTCCATTCAATCGAGTGATAACATTCAAATCAGCTGACCAAGCAAGTATTTTTTACATGTTTAAAACAAGTTTAATTGATGTCTAATATACATCCAAAACTTAGACGGCTTGTCTAAAACCTGGCTACATTTGGGCTGTCAGTGAACAGACATCCAAGAACAGCCCAAAACTAGACTAGTCATCAAATACCCAGGAATAAAAAAAACTACACATGTGAAGTCTGTCAAATCTGTTTATTTAATAGTCTAGTTTTTTTTTTCTCTGATATTTTACATTTAGCAGATGCTTTTATCCAAAGTGTCTTACAAGTGAGGAAAAAATAAGCACTTCAAAACATCCGAGAGTAGCAGTATAGCAAAAAAGTCAAAGTTACTAAATCTACAAGTCTAAATTTATGTTTTAATTGAAACGTTCTTTAATTTTAAGACGTCAATTAAATTTTCACTGACAGTCCAAATTAGGCTTGTTTTAGCCAAGCTGTCTGTGTTTAGATATTTATTAGATGTCTTTTCAACACACAATTACTTGGTGTTTATGTTCAGAAATGCTCACCTGTGAAAAGGATTCTCTGTCCAGTTTCTCTGTTCGCTTCAGAAGGTGTGCTGTCCGGTTTAACCCTCTTCATCACACTTTATTTATTTTCTTATTTTATTTACGTTTAGAAGAGTTGAGATGTTCGTATACATCTAGGTGGACTGTAATACAAGCTCTGGGCAGGAGGTCATCTCTCTCTCTCTCTCTCTCTCTCTCATGAGCCGCCATGAGTGTTTTGTCTCCATGGAATCAGTGTTTAGTTGGGATGCATTACATTTATAGGTTTATGGATTATTTATTAAAAGCTATAAGCACCGCTAAAATCAGTCCACACTATTTATTCAGTGCATAATTTAAAACATGCATTAAATACAGCATAGTTATAAATCATAAACTAATATATGATAAAATAACTATTGGCATAATAAAATTAAATTAACAAACAAATATAGAAACACAGGGCATCACCCACACACACACAAATACATATTTAAGTTAGATTTTAATCATTTGTTTTATTTACTGATGTAAAAACAACTTGTTATATTGTAGAATGTTATTTTTGTTGACAGTGTACATTTAATGGTATGAGCTGAAGCTGCTGATCTGTCACAAACATAATAACATAATATTTTTCTTTCAAAAAAAGTGTTATTTGTTTTATTTTGGCTAAAATAAAGCTTTTAATTTTTTAAAACCCATTTTAAGGTCAATATTATAAGCCCTTTTAAGCTATATATTTTTTTCGATAGTCTACAGAACAAACCATCATTATACAATAACTTGCCTAATTACCCTAACCTGCCTACTTAACCTAATTAACCTAGTTAAGTCTTTAAATGTCACTTTAAGCTGTATAGAAGTGTCTTGAAAGATATATAGTCAAATATTATTTACTGTCTTCATGGCAAAGATAAAATAAATCAGTTATTAGAAATGAGTTATTAAAACTTATCTTTTTAGAAATGTGTTGAAAAAATCTCTCCATTAAACAGAAATTGGGGGAAAAAAAATAAACGGGGGCTAATAATTCAGGGGGGCTAATAATTCTGACTTCAACCGTATATACATGTTCAACGTAAACAAAAGTTTTAACAATAAGTAACACTTTACAATGAAGTATCATTAGTAAAAGTGGGTTAATGCATCCAAATCTACAGTGATAAATATCCCCATTCGGTCACACATTATTTTGGTGGTCTGTTTGTTACATTGCATCTCCGTGTCAACTAATTCTCATTAGATTATAAGTAGACTGTTAGGTTGGGGTTAGGGTTAGTGTAAGTTGACATGTACTTACTAAAGTTTCTTATAGTCAGTCTGTTGAAGGAGCAGCATCAACTGATATTAAGCAGACAGTCTACTAAAACTCAAATGGACCATCAAAATAAAGTGTTACCCCACATTCATTATAGTTATTATGTGTAAATTAATAAAAATCATTTTATTAGTTTTAACTCCACTTAATAAAATAATTATTATCATTTTATTATTATTATGTGATTATAATACATTATTAGGTATTAATTATAAACCTCACAAAATTAATAAAAGCTTTATTGGTAGTTTAGTTAAATTAACTCATGTTAACAAACAGCCTTAATGAACATCATTCAATTCAATTCAATTCACCTTTATTTGTATAGCACTTTTACAATGTATATTGTGTCAAAGCAGCTTCACATAGAAGATTATAGTGAATGTAAACAGTGTCAGTTCAGTTTAGCTCAGTGTAGTGTGGTTTAATAATTACTACTGAGAGTCCAAACACTGAAGAGCAAATCCATCGATGCGCAGCTCTACAGATCCCGAACCATGCAAGCCAGTGGCGAGGAAAAACCTTCACCAATTGGCGAAAGTGAAGAATTTAAAAACCTCGAGAGAAACCAGGCTCAGTTGGGCACGACCATTTCTCAAATGGCCAAACGTCTTGTGCAGAGCTGCAGTCTAGGCACCGAAGGCTGGAGAATGCTGGACCTCAGCGAACCCTCGTCTGTCCCTGGAGCGTCACAGGAATCAGTCTCATGCTCTCCATTCTTCCATGACCACTACAGCAGCCAATAGGCCATTCATTCATTCATTAATTCGTTAATTTATTCATTCATTCATTCATTCATTCATTCATTCATTCATTTTCAGCTTAGTCCCTTTATTAATCACAGTAACCACCAGCTTATCCAGCATATGTTATACACAGTAGTTGCCCTTCCAGCTGCAACCCATCACTGGGAAACATCCATACACACTCATTCACACACATACACTACTGAAAATTTAGCTTATACCAATTCACCTATAGTGCATGTGTTTGGACTTGTGGGGAAAACCAGAGCACCTGGAGGAAACCCACGCCAACATGGGGAAAACATGCAAACTTCACACAACAATAACCCAGCTGAGGCTCGAACCAGCGACCTTCTTGCGGTGAGGCGACGGCACTACCCACTGCGCCACCACGTCGCCCCAATAGGCCTGTAAATAGTATTTTATATAATATTTTATATATTATCTTCAATATTTCAGCAGATAGTAGGCCAGAATAACATGTGAAAATGTACATTCTTGAACATTCTTGAAAATAAACTTCAAGCATTTGGTGCTGTGATGAAAACTACTGCAAATACAGTGTGTGCGTTCTTAAAAAAGCACTCTAAAAGTAAATAATAAAATAAATAATATCAATAAAATAATAATTAACCAATATAATTAAATAATACAATATAAATAAATAGGGCGACGCAGATAGTGCTGTCGCCTCACAGCAAGAATGTTGCTGGGTCGCAGGTTCGAACCTCGGCTGGGCTGGGTCAGTTGGCGTTTCTGAATTTGCATGTTCTCCCTGTGTTAGTGTGGGTTTGCTCCGGTTTCCCCCACAGTCCAAAGACATGCGGTACAAGTGAATTAAGTAGGCTAAATTGTCCATAGTGCATGAGTGTGTGGATGTTTCCCAGAGATGGGTTGCGGCTGGAAGGGCATCCGCTGCGTAAAATGGATAAGTTGGTGATTCATTCCGCTGTGGTGACCCCAGATTAATAAAGGGACTAAGCATTATGAATGAATATAAATAAATAATTATTCACTGTATTCTGAAGTGCTCATCAATACTGTGCATGTTCATTATCACGATGAATTGGATTATTATTATTGGATAAATTATTATTGAATATCGGCATATGTTAAATAATATTTATATTTTATAATAATGATCTTTGTTCAGCACGACTGTAAATGCAACATTCATTCATTCATTTTCCTTGGGCTTAGACCCTTTATTCATCAGGGGTCGCCACAGGGGAATAAACCGCCAACTTATCCAGCATATGTTTTAGACAGCGTGAAAGCCCTTTACAGCTGCAACCCAGTACTGGGAAACACCCAAACACGCTAATTCACACACATACACTATGGCCAATTTAGTTTATTCAATTCTCCTATAGTGCATGTGTTTGGACTGTGGGGGAAACCGGAGCACCCAAGGGAAACTCACACCAACACAGTGGGGAACATGCAAACTCCACACATTAATGCTAGCTGGCCCAACTGGGACTCAAACCAGCGACCTTCTTGCTGTGAGGTGACAGTGCTAACCACTGAGCAACATAATACAGCATAACATTTTCTCAAAAGCTGCAACACCACTGTCATCCAGCGGATGTCGCCAAAACTCCACGTGTTGTGGGTAAAGCGCACTGTGGGCGCATTATTCCAGCATTGTGCTGAATGGGCTCGCCCATGAACCTCTTGAGGCGCTCGGTCGGTCACCATGGTGGTGGTGGCGGCGGCTTTTACAACAGCAAGCCTAGACAGCAGACCATCCGTCGCTTCTAGACACTAAAACGCTCCGTATAAATGCTGCTTTTCACTCTCCAGTGCTTTGGAAATCACTTAAAATGGACACTCGCCAAAGCGCGTGCAATAGACATTGTTTTAGGATGGAAAACTGAAGATGGAATAGCGAACAGGGGACAAACGGAATGCTGAAAAATGCACTCGTCTGCGTAAAACACAGCTAAAACTCACAGCTAAAAATCTCCTGTCAGCGTCCGGTTGGAGAAGCTCCAGCGGCTGGAAGAGGAAAAAGCAGCCGGTCTGGTGCCTGTGGGAGCGGGTCGAGGGACAGTAAGAAAGCTCCTGGCTCGGGCTGTGGCCTGAGGACAAGACAGGCTCTCTCTTCTGCAAGCTTCCGAGAAATAAAAACTGGGTTTGTGCCCCCTTCATAAACAAACCACTTGTGTGAGAGATCGGCTGTGGATTATCCCGGAGCCATGGCGTCCTATGTGGATAACAGTTTTCGGCAGGCGGTGATGGTGAATCCGTCAGACAGAACGCAACAGGTCAGTCTTTAAATCATTTATTATGTGGCTGTTAACTGTTACAGTATACGCTGGGTTTCTGCTGTGTGTCATGTGGAAGAAATTAATTTAGCTTTACTGTGTTGACAGTGCTGTAGTTATGTTACTTAACACGCGTATCTAAATTCAACTGTCCTAATAAGCTTATAAGATATTCGCGTTAACGTTATCTTCAGTGTTTTTGGAGTCAACATGATGGAGTCATTAACGTCAACATGAATGCAAACTTAGCATCGTTCACAACTAAACAAGCTTCGTCTTCATGGGAAATAGTTTAACATGACTTAAATGTTGGCTATAAAAAGGTTTATATGTTTAGCACAGCATTTTTTGTGCTGTTAGCCGATGATTTGGAAGACGTTGCTATGACATTTTGCTGTAACGTTATAGTCTCCACCCTTAGCGGGGCTCAGCCGGCGAGAGAAGAACATTATCTTATTATTACTTTGCAGTAAGGATATTGATATATGTAAAAGTCGAGAAGTATTTGCATTTTAGTTTGTGTTATTTATGTTAGTTTGTGTTTGTGGTCCTTTGGAGAAACTAAGATAAAGCTTCAATCCTAACGAGTCGGTTTCTTAAAGTGACAGGCTGCTTTATCAGACATAAAGGAAGACAAATGATTATTTTATTGTACATCTGAATGATTTGATTTTACCTCTTGTTTCATATTAGCTTATGATTATTTTAATACACATTGTGTGCTTTTTACCTAAAACAAACAAAGAGGGTCTATATTTAAAGAGCATTTGAGGTCATTGTTCTCATATAATGGAATCATTGTTTATTGTGTGTGAACGAGTCGGTGTTTGAATGAATCGTTTAAGTGAACGATTCTGAATGAACCGATGCAGATTGTGCTACTTTTTTAAAAACCAAATGTAATAATTAAAGTTATGTTTTAGTTATAATAGTTGATTCAGTTAGTTTCTTAAATGATCACAGTGGTGCATTTTGTGATTATTTTGGGGCTTTATTGATTCATTTATTAAAATTAATGCAGTTGGAGTTAGGGCTGCACAATATATAGTTGCAGCATAGATATCGCAATGTGTCTATCCACTATAGTCACATCCCAAGATATATGCAATGTTGAGATGGGATTATAATTGACCAGAAGAGATTTGTGGAATTGAAATATAATATATTGAAAGTTTGTCATTTGTTTGCGTCTTTATTAATTCCTGTAACTGTGTGGGGATTTTAAGACCATTTAAAGCATTCAGGCACAATAAATTGTACGGTTTCTAACTAATAAGTATTATTTTTATTGGATTTTTTAAATGATAATTACCTATTCACTGTTAATCTTTGCTCCATTGTGTTTATTTATGACTGTAGTTTGTTTATTATATATGAATATAATAAATAATATAAAATATTAATTCACTAATTTTCTTTTCGGCTTAGTCCCTTTACTAATCTGGGCTCGCCACAGCAGAATGAACCGCCAACTTATCCAGCATATGTTTTACGCAGCGGATGCCCTTCCAGCTGCAACCCATCACTGGGGATCACCCATACACTCTCATTCACACACATACACTACGGACAATTTTAGCTTACCCAGTTCACCTATAGAGCATGTGGGGGAAACGGGAGCACCCGGAGGAAGCCCACGCGAACGCGGGGAGAACATGCAAACTCCACACAGAAATGCCAGCTGACCCAGCCGAGGCTCGAACCAGCGACCTTCTTGCTGTGAGGCGACAGCACTACCTACTGTGACACAGCGTCACCTAATATAAAATATATGTTTATATAAAATAATAAACAGACCTATACATGATTCACTCCCCTCCAAAATCATCCCGATCAATCTAAATGAACGACTTTCCAAATAGAGTTAAGTCATCTGGTGAAATTGTATTCATATTGCAATATAAATCGCAATGTCAGATTTTTGCAATATCGTGCAGCCCTAGTTGGAGCAAAATCTTTACAATAAAAGAAAGACAATTTTTTTGCATGCATTCTCGTTAATGATTTAGTTGGGTTTTTTTTTGTTCCTAAGTCATCCTGTAATGTATTTTCCACAACCAACATTGGAGTGAAAAATGAATCATTAAAGGCAACAGAACAGGAATGATTTGTTCACTTTAAAGATTCCTTCACAAACTAACCACCACCTAGTCAATACTAATTAAATATGTCTGGCATTTGAGGTAAAAGGCTCTCAGACAAAAATAATAAGTGATACAATCCTTCTGGTTAATTTAATTTAGCTCCCTATTTTTCCCCCTTTCATGCATTACCCAGTTTCTCCCATAGATAATGTGTTTTGCTGAAAAATATCAGAAGCTGATCACTTGTGTCCACTTATCCTACAGTGGATGTGAATATTATCACATGCTCACACAAGTTTCTGTTGTGTACAAATAAAAACGTTCACTCATTAAGCCTTTTACATCAGATTGAGCCTCCGGACGTAACAATCTGATTGTGAAAGAGCTAATTTTGTAATCACATCTGTTCTCACACTGAGTTGTTTGGACCTGGCTTTAAGCATTGCGGACAAAAGAAGCACTTGAGGGTCAGTATGGTATTCATTAGCAAATGCAAGTGCAGCTGCGTTTCCTTGAGATTACGTTATATTCCTGCCTCTATTGAATGCTGGAGCCTTTTAATCATCCTGAGGTGGTTTCAGAGTTTTTCAGAAATCGCAGTGTTTTGGCTATGAATGTGGGTTGGATTGTACTGACCCCTGACATCAGAACACACCACACCTTAAGATCACTATTGAAACGGTCTCTAGATGCAAGTGTGCATGTTTATAAAGAAAAAATATATTCTCTTTGTGGCCATATTTGCAATGCTGCTATTTATGTTAATGGAAAAATCCTGCAATGTTAAAAACTGCTCTCAAAAATAAAGTAAAAAAAAATAAAATGCTGGGTTGTCATAGCCCAACATTGAGTTAAAATATTGACAAACCCATTTTTTTAATTAAATAAAATTAAAATGAATTTTTTTTTTTTACCTAATGTTTGAATTTGTCCATATTTGACCCAATATTGGCTTATGATTTTAGCATGAAATATGGCATGAACAATCCCAATTTCTAGTGCTCCAGTTGCACTAAATATGTTTTTTTTTTCAGGATTAAAGTAAAAACTCCAAAGGTAATTGATTTTTTTTTTACCAATAACTGACCATCTTATAAAAAAAAGTCTGTTGTGAGCGCTTAAGTAATATTCAATTCAATTCATCTTTATTTGTATAGTGCTTATACAATGTAGATTGTGTCAAAGCAGCTTCACATGGAAGTTTATAGTGAATTGAAACAGTGTCAGTTCAGTTTTCAGTGTTTAAGTTCAGTTCACATGCAATATAATGCATATGCTTTCGCTGAACCAATCTGTTCACATTATTCCAACTTTTTCTAGAACAATTGTTTATTAGACCCTTATCATATTTCCAAGTTTCTCAGAACAATTCATAGTTGGTTAAACATAAGTGCTGCATTAGAAAACCTCACAGCTTAAACCTTTTTTTTTATAATTTGATGCAAGGATTTTATAATACAAAGTTTAGCTTTATATGCTTCAAATCAAAATTATTATGCTGATGACTGTTAAACAATGTTATCATCATCTTGTGAAAAAGCGAGAATTCATGCAGAACAATCGTATTATCGCTGATGCTCAGATCAGAGAGAGCAAGCAAAGTGAGGCACAACGTCTTTAGCTCCGTCCACTCTCATGAAGCTCTAAAATTCAGAATAATCAGAATTAATCCGAATACTTAAATGTTTGTATATATGCACATATTTTGAAATAAACGTAAAATATACTATTTCTGTGAACTCAAAAAGAAATCTTTACCAGAAATATGCTTTTTAAAGTAATATTTAAATTGTAAGTGCCAGGCCATATTGCAACTTATTACATGACTCTCTGGAATTCTTGATTCTGATTGGTCAGTCGTGACATTCCAAATTATGATATTCCAAAATAACAACTGCTAAATAACTTTTAAGTCAACTTGACTATCAGTGACTACGTTTAAATCCATATACTTAAATTCACATTCATTGTCCTTCACACTATGGCTTTTGACTGTTTGGTGATGGCGTCTTATGAATGAACAATACATAGGTTATTTATAAGCTTCATTAAAATGGTTTTGTTTCTGTCAGCTTTGTGTTTTTTGACTGTTTGCCGCCATCTTGAGAGTAAATACTGCGCAGGTTAGTGTATACTCCATCAGCTTCACTCTCATTTTTGTCAGCTTTGGGTTTTTTGCTGCCATCCTGTGAGTGAATAATGCGCTATACACCATCAGCTTTTGTTTTTTTCAGCTTTGCGCTTTTGACTGTTTGTTGCCGTATTGTGACTAAATAATGCACAGCTTCATCTGCTTCACTTTCGTTTGTGTCAGATTTGTGTTTCTTGACTGTTTGCCGCTATCGTAATGCGCAGGTTAGTGCATGCTCTATCAGCTTCACTTTCGTTTCTGTCAGCTTTGCGTTTAATTAAAGAACCGATAAACTATTATGGCTTAGAACATGGTTTTGTGTTTAATTGTTATGTTTTGTTTCAAGTAGTTATGTAAATATTGTGTAGGATGGTTGCTTTAGCAGAAAAAACACCCTTTAGTCTTGCATTACAAGCTGCCAATATGCCTGTCAGGCTTTATTCTGCGATAACAACCTCCTGGATCTGCTTCATTCCCAACTTCTTTCATGCTGCACTTTCTCCCTTTCATAATATGCGTTCGCTCTCTTTGTGTATCTAAGTCTTTGATAGGATGTAGAATAAGGTAATCTCGCTTATGTGGGCTAAACGAAGCTGTTCCATGAAATGGGTTTTAAGACAGCCTTAATGTGTAAAGACTCCTTTTTAGGGAATGACGCAGGCCATTCTAATGGAGCTTGAAGCTCATAATGGCTTAACGGCAAAAACCTCAGCACTTAACATTAACATGCTGATTGATGGGGTAGATGTTAATGGGGTAAAATATTCCCCAGTTGGTGTAAGCCATATGGGGGACTAGTTTGAAGGAACAGTGACCTCTGCAGCTTTCAAGAGACTATTTTTTTGCTGGCAGACGGCTATGCAGGGGTCAAAGAGACTATAAACTGGCTGAAGGTGCTTTGCGCATTGACCTCTATGAGTCGGCAGAGCAGAGTGCAAGAGGGCAATACTCTTATTGTTCCTATGAGCCACAGCTCATGAGTAACAGCTAAACGAACAAGCTAAATATATCAGTCTGGCGTCAGGAGACAGTATTTGCTTTTTGATGCCCACAAACACATAAGGCTGGTCATCCTGAACTGATGGTTTCCTTCCAGGCAGCTTCCTTCCTTTCTTTCACAGAGAGCGGAAGTGCATCAGAGAGCTGCCAGAACGTATGAAATGCTTTTTCTTGTTTGTTTGGGGGGGAAAAAAGTCTTCCCACTCCTGTTCCTTTTTTTGTTCTTCACTAATGAAGCTTTGTTTATGCCAGTCAGTGAGCTGCAGGTGTCTTTTTTTTTAAGAGTGGTGATGGGTAGAACTTTAAAGAAATTGTATGTACCTTCAGCCCAAAATAAATATAAAGGTTGTTAGATTTGAAGTAGGAAAATTATGATTGTAAGAAAAGTAAAACCCCTCTTATTATTTATTCATTTTCTTGTCAGCTTAGTCTCATTATTAATCAGGGGTCGCCACAGTGGAATGAACCGCCAACTTATCCAGCATATGTTTTACGCATATGTTTACGCAGTGAAAACATGCAAACTCCACACAGAAATGCCAACTAACCCGGCCGGGACTCGGACCAGTGATCTTCTTGCTGTTAGGCGATCGTGCTACCCACTTTGCCACCGTGACACCCTCATAATTTTTCATATCACATTTTATTAAGAATGTGGCACAGTGCTGGAATGTAATGCACACTTATGCGTCATACCGCTAAGTGATGCACTGAGTGTGCTTTGCTAAAAAGATAGGTTTTTAATCTAGTTTTGAACTGTGAGAGTGTGTCTGAGCCTCGGACATTATCAGGAAGGCTATTCCAGAGTTTAGGGGCCATAAATGAGAAGGCTCGACCTCCTTTACTCGACTTTGCTATTCTAGGTACTACCAGAAGCCCTGAGTTTTGAGATCTTAAAAAGCAGGTTGGATTGTAGCGAGACAGAATGTTGGTTAGATAAACAGGAGCTAGATTATTTAAAGCTAGTATAAGGCCCAATCCCAATTCTATTTTTGTATAGAATTAATATAATACCTGGTTCTGTAACAGAACAACTTGCTCTTTCAGTCTGAAAAACATCTTCACACTTTCGCTATGAAAACACTGATGCACCGTGTGATCTCTGTAGCACTCGTCGGAGCAAGCAGAGCTGCAAATCATCCGGTCCGCAGGGTTTGGCTTATTAATAGTTGTTTTGTGTATTGACGTCTGTGACAGTAGTTTTTTACTGTGCTGACGGTTTATGTGCATCGTATTCGTTCTTCTGTTAGTGTATGTAAACGTCTTTTTACAGTATTTGCACATAGTTTGTGTTTTGTCTGGTGCACTTCACCACTGTCATTACACTCTGCTGCCCCACCTCTTACTCGCCGCTGATGTGCAGGTATTGCGGGTTTGCACCTTTAAACACAGCGCCCCCTCTGTTCAAAAAACAAGTTGCGATTCGTTCAAAATTTCTACCGATTTAAATTATCACATATTTTAATCGATTTTCAAACAGCTCACGATGAATTGTTACATCCCTAGCTGAAATATTTTCCTAATAGTTATAATAGTTATAAAAGTATTATAGTATGTATAGCACAGGTCTCAAACTCGATTCCTGGAGGGCCACAGCTCTGCACAGTTTTGCTCCATCCCTGATCAAACACAGCTGATCTAACTAATGAAGATGTTCACCTCGATTATCAGCTGTGTTTGATCGGATTGGAGCAAACTGTGCAGAGCTGCAGCCCCCAGGAATCGAGTTTGAGACCTATGATGTATAGTATTCTAGTCTATTACAAATAATACGAAATTGATAAGAATGTAGGCATGGGACGATAACCGTTTTCAAGGTATACCGCGGTTTGGAAAAGTCAAGGTTTTCATATCGCCAAATCTAATACCATTCCTAAGGTATGTGTAAGATTTTTTTATTTACATTTAATTTTTAACAACAGCATCTCCAGCAAAAAATATATCCAAAGATGCCATTTTAAATTGTAAATAAATCTGTGTTTTTGAAACTAATGAAGACAGCAGACGTCAATGATTCATTTTCATTATTTGGCCTGGCACGTTTACTGCTCCAAAATATTATAAATGTTTCTAAAAAATAAAATATAGTGTGTTCAAAGGGTAAAAAACTTTTAGTTTTTTACACAGACATTTGAAAAGAATATATTTAAGAGCAGAAATCACAATACAGTGATACCGTGAAATCGTGATATTTTTATCCAAGGTTATCATACCGTCAGAATCTTATACCGGCCCATGCCTATAAGAATGTCTGTATTGTATTAAATTCAAAATAACATTTGTAAATATTTTGCTGTGTTGCTGACAGTTTTATTGAGAGAGGATAATAGAGCAAAAAACTAAAATAATAATTGACCATAATTGCACTAAAATGCGTAATTGATGCAAAATTGAAGCACATTTCTTTTTCTTCTGTTTCTTCTTAGTTAAACATGACTCAACACATCTAAAATCTTTAGCTTGTTGTCTGACCATCCTCACTGTCTAAACATGTTTTTCCCTCAGAACTAGTTTTTTCTTAATATCAGATTTTTTTGCATTGCTCTCAAGTGAAGTCACATGTTATGAATGACGGTCATTGCCTTGACAGAAGCTGTCGGACACATTCTGCACATACACAAGCGCGCATGAACAAAGAGTGGTTTCAATGACATCTCCCTTCTCAGTTTACACGGGAAGAATAGACAGAGCGGCTGTAGAACATAAACAAATGATGACAACTGCCGCGTTGATACCAGAGCATGTGCGCACGTCTTTATTCCTTATTCTCAAGCCGTTGATTTGTGAGATGCTATTCATGTTGATGCTTGGCTTGTAATAGCCCATCAAATGCTGCTTGTCAGAATGTTTTACAGTTACATTGATCTTTAGTGTGATGAAGTCATTTGACCTTTTTTTGTTTTCATGCCAGATTGTGCTTTGCGTATGTTAAAGTTGGCAAGCCGCAGGTTGTATTTGTTTATTTAAAAGCAAAATAAGTCTAATGGGAGAAGAGGAATGCCAATAGGATTTGGAAGGCAAATGTTTTTAGGGTATTTCAATCCAGTTATTGCTGAAACAACTATTTGACTGTGTGTGTGTGTTTGTGTGTGCCCGTTTTCTTTTTGGTAGGAGAGTCTGATCCAATGAAGTGGAATGCATTATTTGAATGCACCAGTGGTCATCACATGCTTAATTTACTAACAAACTTAAACGATTCTCATCACAAGCTACAGTTGGTCACATTACTGTGTTTTTAGCTGCTGTGCACTAGTTTTCTACTTATGAGAAGCATAGTTTTAGCGTTCTGAAATATTACTACTATTCTAAGGTAAGAGAAATGTTTGCTTATATATATGTATATATAGAAAATGTATATTTATCTCCGAAGCTAGAACTCATATTCTACTTATTGGCTTTCAGTTTCTTAACTATTTTGGCTTGTTTCGAACTGGAATTGAAGTAATAGACAGTTCTAGCATATATATATATATATAT
>CAIGQZ010035043.1:4209593-4228312 GCA_903798205.1 Danio tinwini
ATATGAGCAATTCCATGCAAATGTCAACCTTGCCATTAAAAAAAATAAGTTTTCGCCAAAATAGCAAAACCATTTCTGCATTTTTTGTGTAGGCTTTATGTCTCTGTCAATGTTTTCAAACAGTTCTATTTGATTTATAATAGTGGCAATTTCTTGTTGTGAGGTGATCGTGCTACCTGCTGCGCCACTGTGACACCCCCCTTTTATTATTGTAATATAAATGATGCAATGCATTATTTAGAATGCATTTATTCATCATCATTATAATGAATTATTGTATTAATTTTTGTAAATATTGGAAAAAAATAAGATTCTGAGAATCATTACAAGAATCTTGATCACACAATGAACATTTTTGTAAGACCACACACACGCACACACCACTCACACATGTCTGTGTAATATACTTTATATCTATATTACCATATCATTCATTTATTTTATTTTCGGCTTAGTTTATTAATCAGGGGTCGCCACAGCGGAATGAACTGCCAACTTATCCAGCATATGTTTTACGCAGCGGATGCCCTTCCAGCCACAACCCAGTACTGGGAAGTGCTTTAAAAATACTCGAATGTCTCTGTCAATGTTTTCAAACAGTTCTATTTGATTTACAAAAGTAGCAATTTCACATCAGTTACATCCATAACGGAGCTTTTTTCTTATAAATGTGAAATTGTAAAATCTAATAAAATCAATCATGTTTGTTCTATAGAGAGCCGACTCTTATCCAGTTGATTAACATAGTTTCTTTTGGGTTGTGCAGTTTAAATCATAGAATTTCTACAAAGTATATTGTATTACTGTAAACTCAGACTTTTTTTTGTCACATCCATAACGCATGTTTATTTTCCTCATTTAAAATATATAAAAAAAATCTTTACAGATTGATATTTTTCTGCTTCCACAACTCTGTGGAAAATATCAACAGATGTTTCAATATGATGTTAACATCTACTTCCACTATCAATTTATGTTTTGAGATTGTACTGCAAATGTTACATCCATAACCCTGGAATTACTCATATTCACTAGATGAATTTCTAACTCATCATGTCTTATTAAATACAAATAATCATTAGAATACATTTGTATGCAAATATTTCAGTATATGCAGTGTATTTATTGTCGCCCGCTAGGGCTGCACGATATTGTAAAAATCTAATATTGTGATATTTTATTTTTCTGCGATAAATACTGCCATATGAACACAGTTTCACAAGATGGTTTGATGCAAATAAAATGCTTTTCTTATTTTGTTTTGTCTAATATCCAGTCCAATTATTAAATAACTTTTAGAGCAAGTATAAATATTGTTTTGTTTTCACCGTCAGAAGAAATTAAAGAAATAAAATTAAGAGTTTTTCCTTGAAACTAGCTAAATTATCTGCCAGTGGGGGTTAGTGAAATAATCTTGTTTTTGTTTTGAAATGTAGATATTTAGATTAGAAACAAGACAAAAATTCTAAGATTTTTTTTTTGCATAAGTCATATAAATTCCATATAAATACAGCAATTAAAAACAATTCTGTAGCTCCTGCTCAACTATAATTCAGACTGAATATATATCTTTGAGAAGTGACTATTGCAGATGCACACATTGCGATATTGATGCTAAATTGATATATTTTGCAGCTCTATTGCCTGCAGTAAAACCAAGACTTTTTTTTCTCACTTATCACATCTAATTCAGACTGCAAGACAGAGTATATTGCTGTGTCCCAATTCATATACTTACACTACGCCCTAAAAGTATGCACTTTTTTTGTGAAGGAAAAGTATATACTTTTGAGTGTGTAACAGAAGAGTATGCAAGCTCTGGAGCATACTACCTCTTTAACAGATTGTAATGTTGCTTAGTTACGTCCCCTGTCAATCTCGATACATCATCCACATTTCTTTCATCTTAAATTACTTGCCTACCTTATTGGAGATGCAGCAGCAGGTTAATCTGTCTATCAAGAGTCTTTCATGCAGAGAAATCTCCTCAGATCTTTGGATAATTATACATTCAGAAGTTAAGTCTCTAATTGATGGTTGGTCTCGCCTGTCCGCCATGTATGTAGTTTATGTACACTTTTTAGCAGAGTTTGTAGTTCTAAATAAATTTACATCCAATGCGCAACATATTTAAGCGCAATATAAGCGGTTAGAGTACGAACGGTTCTACACTTTGAATTTTTTACGTAAATGGTAAACCATCCGGGAACCTTTGACATACTCAACATACTATGGTTTGGGACATACCCATTATATTTTCGAATACTGTTTAGGATGTATAATATGCGGATTTGGATGCACTCATGGCACATTCGACCTAAACAATAATGTTGAAATTAAATACATTAATGGTAGAATGCAGATGTTTAAAATCTGCATGAAATCAAAATTGTACATTACTTTGTTCGTTTGTTCTCTTGATGAAGCTGTGTTAATGTCAGATTTAATACCTTTAGTGAACTCTGCTACACTGTGCACTTTTTATACATTTTCGTTCGTTCGTTTGTTTGTTCGTTCTCTCGATTAAGCTGTGTTAATGTCAGATTTAATACATTTGATGAATTGCTACACTGTGCACCATTTAAATATGTTCATCCGTTCGTTCTCTTGTTCGTTCATTGTCTCGTTTGTTCTCTTGTTTGTTCATTTGTTAGTTCGTTCATTCATTCTCTTATTTGATTGTTCGTTCGTTCGTTCTTTCTCCAATTTGTTTGTTCGTTCATTTGTTCTTTCTCTCGTTCTCTCCTTTTCTCGTTCTCTCTCTCATATCCGCTTTTCCGGGGCAGGGTCGCATGGTTAGAACATTATATATATCAATAAACATGATATCGCAAACGTTTTGGTCATATGGCCCACTGATAATTGTTTTAAGTAATAATCATAATTACAATTATGTCCAAAATAATTGCAATTTATGTTTTTTCTCATTTTGCAGTAGCCATACATCAACAACTAGAATAGTAAAGTCTGCAGAAACCGCCGCTTCATGCAGACTTTAAAAACTATTATCAAAACCAAATGTGCAGTATTCGTGAATAAGTACTATGTCTTGATACAAGTCAAAACAAGAGTGAAGTGGGTCACTCGTCATCACTGAATATGAATGGGTGTCCTGGTGAAAGGGGCTGATTTGAATACGCTGTTCATGCATCAATAGTGGTTAGTTGGTGGCCCTCGTCTCTTCCGGTGCTCTTTTGATCCTTGCGTCTGGGCTGCTTGTGTCATTCGAGACTCATCCTCATCTTCATCCTCCTTTTGATCTGCTGCTCTGTTTCTCTGTTCCGACCCATTTGTTAGCATCTCTCTCTGCGATCTTCCTCAACGAAGGAAACTCTCGCTCTGAAGCTGTGGACAAAATGCACAGGGAGCTCTGAAGAAGTAGCTTTTAGCAATGCATAATATATGGGAGAGGTGTGTGATATTTATCATTTACAATAATGTGTAACCTGACAATAAATATGTCACTCTACAAAAACACATCTCTATACAGTCAAAAAGTGTGAAACCAGTTGGAATAACCCTCCCACTGAAGTTATGAAAATTTAACCAATGTTCTGAAAAAAGCTAGAGCAGAAAATTTGTGTTTTGTTACTGATTGATTCATTTGTTTTAAAGCAAATCAGTCATTTTGAATAAATCGTATGGATTAAACTGTGTTAATGTCAGATTTAATACATTTGATGAACTCTGCTACACTGTGCAACATTTATAAAGCAATCTTTTGTGAAATGTTCAAACATGTAACGCTTTGACAAATGCTATTTAAAGGTGCAGTGTGTAAGTTGTTGAACTCCAGTGGTTGAACTCTGTATTGAATTCCTGGCTCAAAACACACGCAAGAGCAGGTTGCCAGATTGAGGACCAACAGTAGTGTGCCTGGCTATCGAGCCTAAAGGCTGATTTAAAAATGAAAGCAGTGGCACGCAATAGACGGAATAGTTTTTGTTCTAACCTACTCCACGAATTAATATATTAGAAACAGCTTCTATTTCTTGCAGCTGAACAACAGAAAACTGACAATGATCACCTCAGGTACACCTCATGTGCTTTATTCATTGTTAAATGCTAACAATGTGAGTTTGAATGCCATTTTACATGACAGTTATTGCCATATACTGAAAGCAGCAGCAGATAGTTCACCTTAGATCTTGAAAATAAAATAAACCATTTAAAATTGAACTTTAGAACTGTAACTTAGTGCAAACTAGCACATATAAGTGATTCAGCATGTACATTTAATGATGTTGAAGAGGTTAATTATATAATAATTAGTTTATACATCTTACCATTTCCTGAGTGAGTGCATATTCTGTACTTCTGAATGGCTGTTTTAAAATTTTTATCGTGTTCCGTCTGGTACAAACAGCCAAATTGCTCATCACTGCAAATCTCCTCACGTAGCGTGTTGTTAGGACATGGTGTGACAATGTAATTTGCTAACCTAATGTTTACATTTGTTGTAATATTTATATTATTTTTAAATTAATAACCATCTCATGTGGAACTCTTTTCTCGGTCGTAGACGCATGCTTCGAGAGCCTTTCAGACTGATTGAATGCGGTTTTCCAACAAGGCAACTCGGGGTAACGGTGTAACGGATCACAAATCTGCAGTTCGGATCACACTACGTTTTTTTTAGTCACGGATCTGCCCATTTTTTGGATCAGCAAAAAAGTGAGGAGACAAATGTCATATGCTTTCCATTTATATAAAAAATATTACTGCAAAAAGCATTGCTTTTAACAAACAGAACTTAGAACCTGTAATGTTAATAAAAATCTAAATCAAGAAAAAAACAGCTGAAAAAAGAAAAGTATTCAATGTAAAACATGATCTTTGCTACTGTTGCTGATAATGCAAAATATAGAAATCTAACATCTTGTACAACAGATCATATTTATCTTTAATTAATGATTTAACAATTAACACGTGAAACTTCATGTTTTATTATACTGTAGGTGTATTATTTTTAAAAACCTATTCAGTGACATAATTTTGATGGTTGTTTGTTTTGTTACACAATGTAATTGCTTTTGCCAGCGTCAAAAATTCACCAGCGTCATGTTTCAATAAATGGTGATTTTAATCTTTACCATAAACATCAGTGTTTATATCAGAACTATAAACTGTTCTCCCAGCACTTCTGTGTTATTTAATTGTTTGTAACTCACTGAAAAAGTGTAAAAACTGAATCTCTCTTGATGCAGATTTGAATGCAGCGCTTTAAAAGATTAATAAACATATGCAAATCACTATCATTTATCGTTCATGTTGCGCCGGTTTGAACTGTGATCACGATCTTTAAATGTTTAATCGTGCAGCTTTACACTGAATGCATTAATGCAGGCTAAACAAGCAGTGACAGAAAACACATTAAATTAATAGCCTAAGAAAGCATTTAAGTAGGTCCCATCACAACTTTTCCCGTCATCATTATATCTTACAGGGAAGCCAAAATGCTTTCATTTTGAATTCGGTTTGAATGACGCGGGAGGCGATCTCTCTGCAATGGTTCTTAATGTTGGATTAACCGACATGTTCAAAATAAATTATTAATCTGCGGGTCACGTGCGTTCCGAACCATGAGTTTTGATCCGTACGGATCACTGATCAACAGTGATCCGTTTCAGCCCTACTTAGGTGGCATTGGGCAGGTTAAAAGAACCAAAACAAAGACAGACATTCCGGCATACATAACTCACATTTTTAAAATTCAAACCAACCATTTTTGATGTTTGTTTTTAAACAAACAACTTTTGCTATGAACTTGAATAATGTTTTAATAACTTGAAGACCTTTTATATGTCAGAGTTAAATAAGTGATATAAAAGAAAATGTCATTTATCTTACATGTTAAAACAGTTATGTGGCGGCACAGTGGCTTAGTGGTTAGCACTGTCGCCTTACAGCAAGAAGGTCGCTGGTTCAACTCCCAGCCAGGCCAGTTGATATTTCTGTGTGGAGTTTGCATGTTCTCCCCGTGTTGTCATAGGTTTCCTCCGGGTGCTCTGGTTTCCTCCAACCAGGCCAAACACATGCAGAGTAGGTGAATTAGGTAAACAAAGTTGGCCATAGTGTATGAGTGCATGTGTAAATGTGAGAGTGTATGGATGTTTCCCAGTACTGGGTTGCGGCCGGAAGGGCATTCGCTGTGTAAAACATGCTAGAATAGTTGGCGGTTAATTTCTGCTGTGGCGACCCCTGATAAATAAAGGACTAAGCTGAAGGAAAATGAATGCATTTCAACCTACATCAATTAAACTCACTTAAAACATTAAGTTGATATTTGTAAAACTTAAAAAATACACTCGAAAGCTGATCAACTTATTAAAATAATTTGAAAACACTTTTTAGTCATATAAATATTTTTTGCAATGTGTCTGTTAAGCTTACCTCTGGTGCATTGTCAATTGCGGTCTGATTTTTAGACCTTTATAAGCTGATTGTAATGTAAAATCTTTTGCCTTGTTGCTTTCTGCAGCCTCCTTCATTGAGGTACAGCAGTATAGAATGCTCTTTATGGTGGCAGTCATGTGTTGTGTTTTTCCATTGCTTTTATTACCCACAGCATTCTGACGAACAGAGGCCAGACAAACCTTCTGCTGCATTAGAGAAATGTCAAGGCTGTAGAAACGTAATCTGAAGTCATCTCTCTGACACGCAGCAGCAGAAGAGCCAGAGACATTCTTTCTGATGGAAAGAAAGGAGAAAAGCACACAGACAGATTTCTTCAAGTGCTCAGATGGTACAATGCCACCATTTGTTGAAATCTCTGGGTAGTAGGGGCCTGATCACAACTAATCTCCTAGTATTAGGAGAGAAGCCAGAAAACTGGTCTGAGATCAGTGTTGAAAGGTAGATTTAACCGTAGTAATCCTGCCTGTGAACGTAGACCAACGTTTTAGCTAATTACCTCATTATCTGTATTGTGATAAGGATTTTTTTTTTACAAGAGCTTTCTTCATTCAATTGTATAGGCCAATATCTATAACATAATATTAAAACCCTAGTAGTGATGTTAACACATACATTCTCATGTGTTTTTCTATTGTAAATATTTAATTATTTAGTATTATTCATGTAAAAGTAAGCATTTTATGTTTGTACATAATATAAAACATAGGGAATTGTTATAGTGTGTATATAAAACTGTATATTTATATAATTTGTTTTCAAATACATTGAAATAATGACAGTTGTAAAAATGTAGGAACATTTGCAACATATTTAATTGCTATAATAATTAAAGCAAAATAATATAAAAGGCTTTTTAAGTATAATATATTTTTGGGCAAATATGACCTGGGATTTTCTTGACAGATTTGTAATTACCACTATGGCGTCTCTCTTTTTCAATTCATTATTCTAATAAAGTCAGCAGACATTTTCTTGCCAAAGTAAATCTAGTGGCACACATTTTATTATTGCACCTCCTTAAATGATTTCCCCAGCGTATGTTCTGTGTTTGTGGTGAACAGACTGGGCTGTGTGCAGGAGCAGCTCAGACACCTGAGCCGGGGATTGTATTCCTCCTTGATCAGAACAATGGCTCGACTCCAGATTGAAAGCTCTAGTCATGAGGTCATATTCCCTTCTTCTCTTTATGGCTTCATAGACCTGCACATTACCATGTTTATGAGAGTTCAGCACTGGTTTTATGATGAGGAATTAGGCCAGGTTATGCCCTGGTCTAAAAAGCACCTCTCTCAGCCCAGACTGACACCTCATTCTCTATACCTTATTGTTTGGAAAATAAGACTGTAGTAAAAGGCAAATACAAATAACATGATTTATGTTGTGCACTGGAGACCTAAATATAATGTTATTCCAGTAGTGGTCAACTCATATTTGGTATTTATTTATAAGTATTGCATTGACAGCTAAGTGTTGTGAGTGGGACTTTCATTTTGCTTAAGCACAGATGCCAACCCAGGCTCATATGTGTCTCAGTATACAAATATGTTGCTTCGGGTATGTTTCATCGCACATTTCAGATGACAAATACACTGAAGGGCGCTATCTACATTTTTGTGAGTATGAAATTCATTACTTAACTGCATTTTGTTATATGCGTCATTTACACATTCTTTTTGTAAAAGTCGATGAGAAGGCGGGCCTTGTCATACAGATCAACTTGTGATCGACTTACCTAAACCCAACCGAAAGCAAACGTAAGAGTAAAGGGCATCGCAGTCATGTAGTTTTATCATTATTTTACATTGATTTTAGTTGTTTTGTGGAAGCTTGCTTTACTGGACTCAAACCTGAGAGCTCTTCTTTACAGGTACAACACTGTATAAGGTGAGCTACCATGTAAACTGACCACTGCAGAAAAAAAAACGTTAAAAAGATAAACACGTGAGGCAAACATATTTGATTGCAACAAATTATTTAGTGGTATTTATTTGGTTCTGTGCAAAGAACTGCATGAAATTAATTGTTCATTCATTGATAATATTTCCATGCAAATTAGGAATGCTCCGATCAGGATTTTCGCAGCCGATACTAAGTACCGATTCCCTGTCATGAAATTTAGAAACATTGCAAATGATGGAAAAAGAATTCATGTCTCCATGAAGAAAAAGTTTGGAGCGCATATTTGATGCATAATGCTGCGTTTACACCAGACGCGGAAAACGCGTCAAGCGCGAGTGATTTACCTGTTAAATCAATGCAAAGGCGCGAATAGACATGCTGCGGTGCGATACTCGCTAATAGCGTGGCGCGAATTGCGCGAATGGTGTGATACACACAAATGGCGCAGCCCGAATTAAGTGTTTTGCGCGTTTGACACGCTGTCCTGTTTAACTCACAAAGCTGGGTGCACTTCTGAAAGGATCTAGTGGACTCAGACACTGCTCCAAACGAATCTACACTGCTTTTCAGCATTCCTAAAGCACATAAACACAGTTATTTTATCAATAAAATCCATGTTAGCCATTTAGCAACGAAGCTACAGTTACCTGGCAGACAGAAGCCCTGCCCATGACGCAAATCTGCATCTGTTCTGAAGCAGATTTGACGCGCGAATGAAGCGAGTAAACTCAAATGTTCACGCGTCTATTTACGTTCCACGTCTGGTGTGAACACAGCATAGGAAGTAAAAATGCACACCTATGAATGCATATGATTATTGCAATAAGTATATTACAAAACGGTATATTATTAAATATTCAAGTTTAATATTCATGCTTATTTATTTCATTAAAGTTTTAGTAAACTTGCAATGTTGTCAAAAACACAGAATGCATCTTCCTCTGTGTGTAAAGCTGTAAACAAACACCTGCTATCGGTTCATGAGATCAGCCAGATCAGCAAATACCGATCGAGTCATATAAAATGTGATTATCGGCTGATACTGATTTCCGGCCAATCGATCGGAGCATTCCTACTGTAAATGTCATTAGTGTGAAAAGGAACAAAAGTTGTTGGTGTTATATTGACCTGTAGCATTCATTTTACCTAGAAACTGGGGTCAAATGTTTGTTGAAGTGCGTTTTTGCAGTTTCACAAAAATGTAGGCTGAAGCTAGAGCCTGTGTTGACACACACAAACACTCTTTATGTTGTTTAGCTTACTGTTCTGCTTTTCTGTTTAATAAGTGAATCAAAAAATGCATAACTGTTGAAAACAAGTGTCTAATAGAGGCTGCTTGTTGCTAAAGTAGTGACATGTTTTCTCTAATAAGCATGTGAAAGAGCCACATAAAAGAGCCACAACACACTACACAGTTTTTTAAGCCATGATTATTTAAATCACAGCTCAAAAGAAAAAAAAAAGTCACAGCAAGTTCTAGGAACTTGTGATCATCCAAATAAGTGTTTTCTCTATAATGGGTTTCTATGTGAATACTTAAAATTCAGTTTTTCATGTTGTGTTCATATTCTTGCCACATATGTTTGCTTGTATGAAGCTTGCATAATTAAGGAAGTGTGCACCAATTTTGGCATTTTAATATCACTGTCTTACCATATTAATACATGCAAATTAATGGTGGTCAATGATTGGCCAATGCCCTCCAGTTGGGCATTCTTATAATGTTGTGCTGCCATGTAAAAAAAAAAGTCCTTTCTATTCATTTAACATTCAGATCATTATAAATATATGTTATTATGAGCTTTTATTAAGTTTGATATCTTTATAGGTGTTTGTTAACCCTCTCAATATCCGTTCTCTTGACTGAATGTCTGTGAGCTTGACTGAAATACAGCTAGTCAGATTTTTGGTGTTTTTACAAGTGCCAAGAACTAACAATAACACCCCAGTGGTGCTTACTAATCCAGACTAATCTAATTCTCGCTGGAATTTCTGACGGTTTGACTTTTGTTCCGCTGCTGCTGCACGAGGATGGAGGAGCTTTGTTGGCTCTTGAGTAAGTGTTAACCTGGACTGAACCTGTGGCTGGATTCCCAATGCCAGGCTGTTCGGATCCAGATTACTTCTCTGTTGAATCTGTACGATTGAAGAAATGACACTTCACCTCAGCTCACCAGGTTTAGCTTTCTCTCAGCCCTGCGCTCTCCATTTCTGTGAGCTGAGGTAATGTGTACTTTTGTCCGCCTCATGGACACCAATGGCAGAAACTCTTACAGATGAGTTTCGAAGTGTTTGAGGGAAAACTTTGTGACTTGATTCTTTGTGAAATACTGCACAGTGTTTAACTCTGACCTTCACTAATTGGAAACAATTGCTTGATCTCATCATCAGGGCAAAGAGTTTGCTATTGCATTAGCAGGATTTTATTTAGAGCCGCTTTTTTTCCCCAGTACCTTCATTCTGTAGTATTTGGCTGTGATTTGTGTAAGAGGTGGGTGGTGTCCAAAAAAAAACATACCTAGAAATTGCGTAACTGTGTAGTAATGTTTATATTATGACTTTTCTAGTGAATTGCATGATTGTTAAATCAGTTTAATGGATGCTATCTAAAAAATATAATTATAGTAAACAAAAACTAAATAAATATTTATAAATAAAAAATTTAGAAATAAATAAATATTAAAGTTGACCATGATGACGATGACGGGGTTCGAGTCCGAGGAAGAGCGGTTCCAGAAATCAGGTAAGACAAAAACAGAATACAAAAAATAAAATGAACAAGTAAATAACAGGGTGAGAATGGGGTAAAATCTGAAAACGTGGTAAAAATCAGACGAGGGCTTTTCTTTTTCAGGACAACTTTTGTAAACTGTTGGTTAGGTTTAGGGAAGTAAGTGGCTGGGCGGGTCAATCGATAAAATTAGTTTGGGTTTAGGGAAGGAGGAGGGTGGGTCAGTCGATTGGTCGGCCGGCCAGTCAGTCATTCATTTATTCGGTCATTCAGTCAGACAGACAGTCAGTCGACAGCGCCCTTTGGTGGGTTTACGCGAGAACAGTGGGCATGAACGGCACTCGCGAGAGAAATTTGAGATATGAAAAAGCACACACAGCGGCCTCTCGCGGATTCGCGAAAACTGCAAAAAATACGAACCTCCCGGGAAAAGCTTAATTATTTTTTCATTCTACGTGCGGTATCAAACTCCAGTAAAACAACTCTCCTATCAATCCTTCATATTTGCATGATCCCATTCAGTAGCTCAGAGTGAGTCACGGGGCCTGAATGAAATTTTGCTAAATGAAAGTGAAACTAATTTAATAAATTAAAAATGAAATACACAAAATTACATATATTTGTTTCAGTGTGTGGAAATAAGTTCGATATATCATGTTAAATTGTACAGGGGAGAAGCCAGTCGGTAGAGTTTATATCTAAATATTTAGCAGTGTTTGCATGTCCTTTATGACATAGAATTAATTTAAATAGAAATAAAATACCATTCATTACAATGTTTTTATAAAAATCAATTTTCCATTTATATATTAGTAAATATTTTGCTAATATTTTAAATTATATGTAAAAAGATTATTTTCCATTTTCCATAGGCTATTAGCAAAATATTTAGCAGTGTTTGCATGTTCATTACTGCGTATAATTCATTAAAATAGAAGTAAAATAACATTCATTACAAGCTAATTTAAAGAAAGCACCTAAGTAGTTTTGCGATTTGTTTTTTTTCCCAGTTGAATAAAGGACTATTTTCCATTCATATATTTCATCATTGAGGATTTCTTAAAAATAGTGTAAAAATCTCATCTCGTCTCGTTCTTGTGAACCCAATCTCGTATCTCGTCTCGTCTCGTGGAGTAGGCATCTCGTCACACCCCTAACTGTTAGACTCCTTTATTACTATATTTGCTCTACTTCTTATCTCTGATAGTTTGTTAATTATATTTAATGCACTCTCCTACAAAAATCATCCCAATAAAGTTGAACGTATTAATGAAGTTATCTACCTCAAGGTTGGACATGTTGTGCGTTCAGAGATGCTCTTCTGCAGACCTCGGTTGTAACGAGTGGTTATTTGAGTTTGAACCAGCCTGGCCATTCTCCTCTGACCTCTGGCATCAACAAGGCATTTGTACCCACAGAACTGCCACTCACTAGATATTTTCTCTTTTTCGGACCATTCTCTGTAAACCCTAGAGATGGTTGTGCGTGAAAATCCCAGTAGATCTGCAGTTTCTGAAATACTCAGACCAGCATGTCTGGCACCAACAACCATGCCACGTTCAAAGTCACTTAAATCACCTTTCTTCTCCATTCTGATGCTCAGTTTGAACTGCAGCAGATCGTCTTGGCGATGTCTACATGCCTAAATGCCTAAATTAACTATAAATAGTCAATATAAAATTTAATTAAATTAGATTAGATTAAATATAAAGTGGGATTAGTATGATAATTTCATTATTATTTGTAAAAATAGGTTAATACTTTGTATTAATTAACGATGCATTAAATGCATCGATTATGAAAAATAATCAGGGTTTTCACTGCTAATATTATTAAATGTTTCATGATCATCATTTCTGAAGGATCCTGTCAACACTGAATGATAATAAAGATTATGCTACTAATAATTCATATTTGCAGGCGTCACGGTGGCACAGTGGGTAGCACAAGAACGTCTCTGGTTCGAGCCTCGGCTGGGTCAGTTGCCATTTCTGTGTTAGCATGTTCTCCCGGTGTTTGCGTGGGTTTCCTCCGGGTGCTCTGTTTTATATACATATGCTGGATAAGTTGGCAGTTCATTCTGCTGTGGCAGACAGGACTAAGCTAAAAAGAAAATGAATGCATTCATAATTCATATTTGCAATACAGGAATACATTTTTAAAATATTAGAAACTGTTTATCATAATACTTAACGACATTACAGCTTTACCGTGTATTTTATCAAATAAATCAAACCTTAGTGAGCAAAAGAAACTTACAGACCCCAAACTACATTTAAAGCTGATGGATAATACTGTTTTTTTATTTAAAGATAATCAGGACGTTTTTGTCAACAGAAAGGTGGTCTGCACAGATAGTAGACACCTCTTTATCCATTATAGCTGCATCTTCACTAAAGTTATTGTGACACTAAATGTGTGCTCTCAGATCTTGTTTGGTAAGCTTTGCCCTGTCACACTAAGCACTATTGTGTGACTATTTTAGTCCTAATCCCCAACATCTAATAAAACCAATTAGCGTAAGCCCGTCTTCACTAGCCTGTTTGTGTTCGATCAGTCAAAGGCTTTGAACTGAGTTACAGAAAGCCCTCGTGTTGGCCTCATCACACACACACAATCACACACAACCCAGATTTTCTCCACAATAGCGCCTCATAATTATCTGTACAATGACAAGGTCCACTAGAAACACTTGTATGCAGCAAAGCCCTTCAGTAGCAGCCGATAAACCTCTGATATGAGTGTTTATGGCGTGTGATTAAGCAGTAAAGGTCCCTGATTGTTTAGCTGTTTAATTCATGCATCTTCAGTACTATATTACACATCATGATTATGAATCGTTATATGTGGGTGGTTGAGCGCAGTTGTGCATGTGTCCACCTCACGCTGCGCTTTGGTGCATTAACATAATCAGCAGTGATGTCTAATGGATGGCTTATATGATCTGCGTCAGTGTCCGTTTAACATTATGCTAATCAGAGCTGCATGTGATTTGTAGTAAGAGTGAAGGAGGGCAGGCGTTGATGTGTCACCGATGCACAGGCTCTGTGGAAATCAACCAGCGCTTGTCACCGATAATCAGCGTCACTGTAATTATTCTGTCATGTTAGATGGGTTACTTACTTCACTCGGACTCGTTCAGTAGGAAGCATTCAAATTGAAGAGGTGTTTCGGTAATTGTGATGTTCATATATCTGAAAGAGACATTATTGATGAAGTCAGGGGAAGTTTTTATATGTGCAGGCTACAAAAGGAGAATATTAGATGGTGATGAACTAATGTTTGGCTGAATTTGTTTTGGTGATTTGAAACGGTGGTACTTAATTAGTGTTTTTCTCTCCTCAGCACGGTGTGTACTTCTTAATACACAGAATATACAAATTGTTGAACAGTACATTTGGATACTATTTAAAGTTTTTTTATTGTTTAGACGTTGATTTTATTGGCTTAGTTTATTTTGATTCATGTTCATACCCCTTAACTGTCGTCCCCACTTTGTGTACATAGACCTGAAAGTGGCTTGTTTAACCTAAACGCTTTGCTGCTAAGATTTAAGCTTGGTCTTACTTTAAAGAAGACTGATACACGATTTTAAGTGAATTTTAAAAGGGTTCAAAAAGTAAAACAAGTTATGTGCCTTTGTTTATGAAAATAATAATTAATTATAATTAGTGATAGGTACCAAAACTCAGTACTTTATTGGTGTTGCATTATAAAAGACCGAAGTATTGATAAGCTCTGGCGTTAATGGTTCTGCTATCGGTACAGGAGAATTATGGCTGAATAAACATTACTTATAGTAGCATAATTTAACTGACCAACCTTTTCTACTTTGCGATATTTGATATTCGTCTGCACAGTTGGCAATCTCACATGAGCATCAAGTATAAAAGCCTTCACAGTTCTCAGCTGAGCGGAGGCTCTCGCTAAGCCCACACATATAGCTCGCGACACAGACTTGCGCGCACACACAGCTCATAAGCTTGCGGAGTGAACCAAATGGGTTGTATTTTCTGAGTGGACAGCGATAAGGCCTGTTAAAACAAACACAACAAGTTGTTTTCTTGTATAAGCGGAAATGCAAACAATCTGGCTAAGTGAAAGTTTCTTTCAAAAGTGCATTAACGGCAATAAAAAGTAATGAAACGTTTTTGATTGCTTAGCTACTAACTGTAACGTTACATCATTCACATCGTTATGCGAGCAGTCAGTCACCTAAATTATTGTAATATTAATAGTTAAATAAACACACACACATTTAGTTACAATGAAAACAGTGTTTTTTTCTGCAGTAGCCTAAAGAAATATGACACATTAGAAATGCTTTTATATCAGCTGTATTTACAAATATAGCCTATATGAATAACCTAATAATGAACTAAGCTTATTAATAAATAAAAAAAAAACAGCTTATTTTGACATTGCAAGATGCTCCAAAACTGTATTAAAGGCACATTCTTTTACAGGAAAAAACAACAACTATTTATTTGTTTTACAATTATTGGTTTAGTTTTATTTTACAATAAAAATGTAATAATAAAATAAAGTGTTAATTCTGTTCAATTATTTATTATTATTTTTTTTATGAAAAAACACTACAAAAAGTACAGATAAGAGAACCGTTAAAGTACCGAACCGATAAGTGGTATCGATAAAAGTAGGAATACTGTTAAAACCTTAACGATACCAATCCCAATTATAATATATAATAATAACCAAATGAGGGCGTCTCCTTGTTTCAGTGTATTAAAAACTTGAATGTTTTGAGGAATACTATTATTTTTCATACTTTTGACTAGTGTTGTCACAATACTAGAATTCGTTACCAATCGGTACTGAAATTTTAAAAGCGTCCATTTCCCACTAACATTTAAGTGCTGTTGAGCGTGTTCTTAAACAGCGCTGATTTACCACTGTGTTCACATGCTCAACAGAAATGACTGTGATAGGTCGTGAAGGACATCAGTTCACCGAACTCACCACTGTTTACTGAGTGTAATTACTGATACAGGAACACTGGAGTGTTTTAAAGCCACAAATATCAGTTGGTCATATGAGCTGACATACGAGCAATCCACTGATGAATCAACCTATCTTCATGGCTTTAGCGTCCCTGTATCAGTAATCACACTCAGTAAACAGAGGTGAGTTCGGTGAACTGATGACCTTCACGGCCAATTACAGTCATTTCTGTTGAGCACGTAAACACAATGGCAAATCAGCGCTGTTTAAGAACATGCTCAACAGCTCTCAGATGTTCACGGGAAATTGACTTTTTTTTATTTCAGTACCGATTAGTATCTAATTGCAGTAATGTGATAACACTACTTTTGACAATATTTGTGAAGTAGACATAAAATTCTAATGTAGTAAGATAAGTTTGGCGGTATTTGATCTAAATTCCGGCTCCCCAAAAAAACATAAGTATTGTTTGCGTGGATTGCTTTAGCAAAGTAATGCTTTTTACGACTCGAGTATTCCTGTCGGAAATAAATAAATAACTGTTGCTCAGTAATAAATCTCAAAAATAATTTATTTATTTGATTTTCAGTTCTTGATTGGATTCTGTGATCATAGAGTTAATGCTATTGATCTTAAAGGCATAGTTTACCCAATAAAACAAATTATCTCACCATTTATGCTTCCTTGTGTGGTTTTTAACCTTTTACAAGTTTCTTCTCTTCAGCACAAAAGAAAGTCTTTTTCAAATGCTGGTTTATGATCTGGTGATGACATTGATTTCCATAGTATTAAAATGACAAATCAATGGGTACCATAAACCAGCATTCTTCGAAATATTTTATTTTGTATTCAACAGAAGAAACAAACTGAAATAGTTTTTAAGAGCAGGGTGAGTGAATGGTGACAGATTTCATTTTTAGGTGAATTATCACTTCAAAATGAACCATGGCCGTGAGTTTGCAAATGGTGAATTAGTAAAGAAGTTGAGGGCCAGAGATCTGCATATTAAACTTTAATATTTTACTTTAGGTACACATGAGTGCATTTCAGATGCAGAAAAATTATGAATATGGAATATAGACTGATTAATGATTTTTGAGCATCAGTATCAACAACAGTTTTAAAGATCATCTGAAAAGATTTTTTTTATTGCAGAGGCCTAAAATGCATGTAGTTTTGTCCACTAAAACTCATTTTTCATAACAGTTTTCAAAAATGCACAATATTTTATAATCTATTATTTTTACTAGTCTGTTCATGATGACAGGTTATGATGGATTCTCATTAGATTGAACAGACTGTGTAAATGTCCCTCAGAATTTGTCTATTTTTGTGCTTCACCGCATTTGGAAGAATGTGAAAGTTAATTTGCGAGTGAAGTTTTCCTTTAAATGTTAATGATTGATTAATTAGCATATTGATCAACAGTCAGCATTAATTTTATACCCTGATTGTTCCCATGAGCTAGTCAGATCTTAAAAAACCTTCCAGAGAAACTGACATCAGTTTCCCTTTTTTAAATTCAATTGTAGTTCAACATCCTGAGGATACAGCCAGAAATAGCCTGATGTTTTCTTCAGACGCCTTCACTACAGGCTTCAGGGTGGTATCATACGATTACTACGTAAACAGGAAAATGAGCACTATGTTGACCAATTAGATGAACAATTGGAAATGCAGGAAACAACGAAAATATGGTCACAGCGAACTGTAGTCAATGTCTTTGTTTAGCTCAATTCCTTGAAGCTGTTTTACGTGCATGGATTTCTAGGACAAGATCACAAAGCTGATACTTAAAAATCAACGTGTGTCTAAATTATTTGTCAAACTGACTTAACTTTCCCAACATGGAAAAGATAGTCTGTTTAATGTTCTTAATTACAGTCTAGATTAGCCTATAAAAACTGATTCACCTGTCAGTTAAACACTACCTTTTATTCAGAAAAGCTGAGAATGGGTTTATCTGAATGATCAAAATGAATAACATGAGAACAAAGATTTGTTTTTTGTATTGTTTATTGCTATAGTAGTATGCAGTATTGACGAATCTCAAAAGCTTTGGGCATTTTTACTGTGAAGTTTATGAAACATTGGTTGGTTTTTGCCTATAAAACCTGTAAATAAATTACATTAAAACTGCCTGTGGTAAGTTAACTTGTCTTAATGAGTGATTCATTGAAATGATTCATTCAAAACAAATCTTTATGGATGGATTTTTTTAAAATCACTTACTTAAATGATTTGTTAACGTCAACAAAACTCTGAAGTGGTTGTTTGGCTCTGGCTTTGTTTGGTACCATTTTTGTTGTTGAAAAGGACTATATTCTGTCTGAAATGAAACTTAAATAATATTATTGTCTTGTTGAACTGTTGTATAAAATTGATATTTAGTTTGTAGAAAAACTTCAGTGTTGATTGTGTAATATTACTGAACTATATAATTTCTTTTGAACATGAAAAGCAAAAGCATATGGGGGATAAGGTCATTCTAACAGCATTCTGATCATGCAGTGAATGCATTTGGTCTCTCTTTTTCTTTTATTTTTTTCTTTCTCTAGCTCTCTTTCTATATGCATGCATGGATGGATGGATTGATTGAGGGATCGATGGATGGATTGATTGAGGGATGTATTGATGATTGATGAATGGATGGATGGATGGATAGATAGATTGATGCATTGGATCGATAGATTGATGGATTGGATGTATG
>CAIGQZ010035043.1:4228322-4249963 GCA_903798205.1 Danio tinwini
ATTGATGGATTGATTCATTGATGGATAGATGGATTGATTCATTGATGATGGATGGATTGATTCATTGATGGATGGATAGGTGGATGCATGGATGGATGGATGGATTGGTGGATGGATGGATTAATTTATTGATTGGATTGAATCATTGATTGATGGATTGATGGATTGATTTATTAATTTATGGATTAATTAATTGATTGGTTGATTGAATCATTGATTGATGGATTAATTCATTGTTTGGTGTATTAATTCATTGATTGATGGTTTGCTGGATGGATTGATTTTTGCAAATTGTTTGACATGGCCAATAATATCAACCCATAAGTAATTTAAACAGCAATTATCAGATTATCTGACATGATAAATAGCCACACCACTGTATCACCAGTAATACTACATATACGCAGAGGTGAATGCATGCAAATGTGTGTGTTTGCTGTAATATTCCTTTCTCTTTCCAGAACAATGTCCCATTGAAAACAACATCTGGTAGTGACACCGCAGGCTGCTTTTACAGAAACAATACCTCATAAGCAAATGTCTCTCAGACTCGCATTGAACTGAATGTATTATCACCAGGAACCGTGATCTGTGTGAATTCAGGGTTTCCTCTCCGTGTCTGCACTTCTAGTCAGTCCAGGGTTTTTCTTTCGCAAGCATTTCTCCTTCAATTTATATTCCGTGCCTCACATTGTCTTCAAAGGAGAAACGCTATGGACCCCACAGGCCTAAAATATGCAGCCAAATACTCTGAATGCTCAGAAAAGAAGCTCTTTGTCTCTGAGTTCCTTAGCAACCGAGTGGACTAGAAAGGCTGGAATAGAATCGCCCTACAGAGGGAGAGACTTCGGTTGTTCTGCTATTGTCAGTAGCTTAAATACCAGTCAGTAGTGGTTGATGTGTTTTTTTCTTCGAGAGGTTGATGGAAAAGGATGAAGAGAAAAAGGAGCTCCACTGAAAATGCTGGCTTGGTAGTACAGTGATCTCCACTGATATTGGCACTCTTGGTAAATATGAGCAAAGAAGGCTGTCAAACAAATAGCTGTGTTTCCATCCAATATTACATAATTGGGCTCATAATAGAGTAGGATAAACTTTTTATCTGAAAAGAAATAAATGTGCATAAACTACGATGGAAACACATTTAGTGATTAAATCATGCAATTTTTCTAACAAATTATCAAAAACATTTAAAGGGCACATTTAGTGTACGTATAGTGTATATACTGTCATATTGGGGTGATATAAACACACTCAGTCCTTTTTTTTCAATTTAACATAAAAACGGTGGACCAATTGGAGCGGTTTTAAGATCGACCGCAACTTGACGTAGGAGTGCGGTACTCCCGCCCACCAATATTGATTGACAGGTATGCATTACCATATCCTCAGTATGTTGTTTCACGTCTGCCATTTTCAGCGTGAGTCAAAGCGACGTCACCAAAGAAACACCCTTGCTCTATTTTTAGATGTAAGGCTCATTGGGCTCAACATTCACCACGTTATCGCTCTCCGCGCCGCCAGTGTTTGTGAGTTTTGGTGGGTTTGCATACATGTGTACTTTTCATTGTGTCTTCCTTAAACTTCAGTGGGTTACTTTTCCTGGTCACAGAAGCTCCCTGTCATCTTAACTAGGTGCAGCTGGAAAGTGCGAGCGCGCTGCCTCACGTGCGTGTCCCTCCATTGGAAATAACGAACTAACGACGCGCAGCGCCATGCATTTCGCGTTGTCGCGGATGAAAGTGAGGACCAGGGGGGTTCGCTCACTATTCTGCCGCCTTGGTCGACTCTATGGACGCGCTGGCCCTGCTCAGGACACTGTTCTTATTTCTGCTGCGCCACAGAGTGTTATCTGAATAGTTTCATTTTAAATAACATGTGAATGTGCGCGTCTGGTGTGCTCTGAGCGACTCATTCGGTGTATGACGCCCTTTAGTTATAGCCTCAAGCAGGTCGTACACCAGAAGCGCCGCTCGGCGACACGCAGCGTCTTGCCACGCAGCGGCATGCATTTCTGAATTCTAAACATAAGTTTCTATAAGGTGACACACACCGGCGCCGCAAGTGTGCGATACTTTCAACTGTCATGTGCGCGCCGTGTCGCGGTGATACATCCTAGACTTACTGAGGTGCGTTTCCCATACTGATAAACCTCCGGTGAACGGTTAATGTGACTTTTTTCCCATTTTATACGATTCCTTTTGCAGCAGCAATGTTGTAATGTTATTAAAATATAATCAGTTAAATACATTTTGGCGTTCATTTAGTTGCTCAAGCGTAAAACGTGATGAAAAGCCGTTTACAAGCACATGGTCGTCAGGATTAGCAGGCTAGCACAGAAGCTCCATTGAATATACTGGTGTAAAATAAATGTTCATAAAAAAGTTAAAGTTTAAACACTAAAGACATTTTTTGCAACCTTCTTTTCTCACATTTACCAATATCAATGGAGAATACTGTAGGCTGCAGACGCAACACTGTACAGTACTGGTGGCTTTAAGTAAGTCTGTTTTTCCTCGGCTGGCTGCGATATGCTTCATCATCAGAACAGAGCCATGTGACGCTGTTTGCCTGTGTCAGCATCAGGGCTCGTTCATTTAATTTTCGAAGGAGAGAGGACTGTGTGCCCTTTCCTATCTCAAGCCCATTTTTATTCAGTTAGTGCTTCTGCTATTTGATAATGAATTTTAAGAGTCAAAAGAGCACAGCGATGATGGCGTCTGAAAACAAGGACTTACTAAGGCCTTCTACCTTATTCAGTGCACAATATTGCTATTTAGGGTCATGTTGTTCTTGTTTTGCTGAAGTCTAAGAGCAGGGAACTGTTCCATGATGGTGGCTGAGCAAAGTCAGGTGAATTGGGAACTTAAAACAGGTTTGGTTGATATTGATAAAAATAAAGCAGCACAATCAGGCTTTGTTGGTACCATTACTCTGATCATTAACTTTCACTGTTAGTCCAGGATTTCATACCGAGTTTATTCTCTATATTAGCAGCAAACAGCCAATTTTATTGATCCTGAGTTCATAAGCATGTGCACGTGAAGGCAGGACATCAGCAGCAAAGAGCCAATCATATGCATTGAAATATAAGGATGCTGTGATTAACTTTGCATGCACAATTTATAGGCAAATATTTAACAGTTTATAAAAACAATGAATTTAAACAAACATTTATACATTAACATGGAAAGCGAAGTCAATTTAAGAACTAAAAGGAAACATTTGGCTTTATTAGTGAAGAGAGTTTGTATAGCTTATGTTGACACGAAAATCTAAACTTATATGTACAGTAGTCTTTTTAAAAAGCTTCATCTACTAATTGAAATGATAATAAAAACATTTATATTGCAGCTGACTGTATATATATATATTTAATTGTAACCAAAAAATTGTTAATAAATAAAACTGCATACAGTATATGGAATAAAAACTCTTAAAATGGCTTAATAAAAATAAATAAATAAAATAATTATGCCTTAAAAAGTCTTAAATTTACAGAAATATTGTCTTTTGTAGGTCTTAAATCATTTTAAACAGGTCTTAATTTTCCTTGTTTATATAAAGCTACCCAATCGATCCAACACACGTCCATTCATCAACAATACATTTCAATAAAAATGTTAGCAAAACTCCATTTATAACTATATCTAACTCTGTTATAAATCTGTTCTATAACTAAACTAATATTATAAAAGTCTGTTATGCAGACATATAGTTTATTAAAGTTGTACATTTTGTTTTTGTTATGTTAAAAAATGGGTGACACGGTGACACAGTGGGTAGCGCTGTCGCCTCACAGCAAGAAGGTCGCTGGTTCAAGCCTTGGCTGGGTCAGTTGGCATTTCTGTGTTGAGTTTGCATGTACTGCCCGTGTTCGCGTGAGTTTCCTCCGGGTGCTCTGGTTTCCCCCGACAAGTCCAAAGACATGCGCTATAGGTGAATTGAATAAGCTAAATTGTCTGTAGTGTATGTGTGAATGAGAGTGGGTGATTCCACTGCGTAAAACATATGCTGCAACTTAAAACATAAGTTGGTGGTTCATTCCACTGTGGCGATCCCTGAATAATAGAGGGACTAAGCCGAAAAGAAAACTAATGAATTTTGAAAAAATGTGCATGTATAGGGTCTGCTTGATTTGACACATTGATTAATGTATGTGGCTAAGAAATAACTAATTAGAATTAGTTTTTTTGATGGGGTAAGTCATTTTTTGTGCTGGCCCATTTAAAACAATCCTTAGCGTTTAACCCTATACAAGTCTGAAATTTCATTCTTGATGGTCTTAAAAGGTTCTTAAAAAGTTATACTAGATGAAACCTGCAGAAACTCTGGAATAGATTACAGATATAATAATTGCATGAATCATTTAAATATTTATAAATAATTTTCTCTTCAAAATCAGACTATTTTATCTTTAAAAGTGATTTACTATATAGTGACTTTGATTGTTTTATTGCCAGATTTTATTAACCTGGTTGAATCTGAGTTTGTGATCTCAGGTTAGCCGTGCAGCATAAGATACCATGCTGAGAAAGAAAATTCATTTTGAATTTCTTTTTACATCTGCAGTTTTACCTTTTAATGGTTGAAGCAAGGGTGGCACGGTGGCTCAGTAGTTAGTTACTACAAGAAGGTCGTTGGTTCAAGTCTCGGCTGGACCAGTTGGCATTTCTGTGTGGAGTTTGCATGTTCTCCCTGTGTTGGCGTGGATTTCTTCCGGGTGCTCCGGTTCCCCCCACAGTCTAAACACATGCGCTATAGGTAAACACAATTGTAGTGTATTAGTGTGTGTGTGTGAATGTGTTTATGGTGGTTTCCAAGTACTGGGTTGCAGCCAAAAAGGGTATTCTCTGCATAAACCTTGTGCTGGAATAATTTGTGGTTCATTCCACTGTGGCGACTGCTGATAAATAGGAGACTAAGCCAAAGGAAAATGAATGAATGATTGAAGCAGATGTTTATTATTATTATTATTATTATTATTATTATGTTGTTGTTGTTGTTGTTGCTGTTGCTGTTGTTGTTGTTGTTGTTGTTGATTGTTTTTTATGGCTTTCATTATTATTATTATTATTATTATTAATATTATTATTATAGCTGTTATTTTAAGTTTTATTTTAAGGAATGTTTGCATTATTTTGTCTCTTTATTATTTGAATGATGATTTATATTACAATCAATCAATCATTACTATATTTAGTCCATAAGACTCACAAACTACATTTCTTCTGAACCCATACAGTAGCTGTAAGGACAATGTATGAACAATCCAAATTGACAATTTTATGGTACTTTTAAATAGGCTTGGGTCGATAGACGATGCCATCGTCCATCGCCGATGGCCGATACACATCGCGATGCTGAGCCGGCATCTCCAATCCTCTGCCCCGTCCCCGTCGCAAACCCGCTCACGAAAAATACACACTCAGGCCCCGTTTACACTAATACAGCTTAGTTTTAAAATGGCATTTTAGCATGAAAATGGTCCACATCCACACTGGCGTTTCACCTAGCATTTCTGAACAGGCTTCCGTCTGCTGAAAACGCACATCACGTGACCACTCACACACACACACACAGCCACACACACACTGGCATGCGTCTGAGCTCCAGAGAGAAGTGCACGTCGGACAGTTATCAAGGATGTACTGCTGGATCCCGTCTCACCAAGTTTGATGATGCCCTTATAACGACACAGATCATTCTGCCTATTCATGCCAGAGTCCTGTGAAAAAAGTCATTGACAGGTGGTAACTTGTGTGTAACTTATCTTTATTTATTTATGATTTAGTTATGGGTAAAACAAAGACCATGCGGGTCAGGCAGTTGAAATGGTAGGCTACAAACAATGAATTTGTTATAAATTAATTATTCATAAATGATTAATTCACCTCCGCCTATGATGACGATGCCATTGTCCATCGCAATTTTTTTACATTAGACATTGTACAATGCCAAATTGGTCAACATTGCCCAACCCTACTTATAAATCATTGTCATTTGGATCCTTCAAGCTTGAACTGTCCTTCTTTATGAAGTATGAACAACTTTGACTTCAGAAGTGATCTTTTATTTCTCCTCTTCCAGATCTTGCCAAGATTAATCTTTGAACAACATTATATAATACAGCAGGGATTGCGTTTCTGCTTGGATGTTTGGCGTGAGTCCCAGTCCAGAGAGCTGTGATGTGGTCAAATGCTGTTTTTTAGAGGCTTCCCTATTTAAACTGTTATGCGGGAGCATCGATCACTGTGGTTTGAAGGTGATTTGTGGTTTCAGGCCATTGAGAAAGATCTCACTTGTGTTACAGTGCCTTATCACTGAAGAAAGGCCACAGATAAAGTCTGTGTTGCATTATCTGGTCACAAGCTTTTCAGCATCAATTCAATCCTTGTATTGCAGCAGAAAAATAAACGTCTGCTTTAGTGGACACAAATGTGACCGCGTGACGTTTTTATTGTCGTAACATTTTATCGACGATTGCACAAACACCACACTGAAGACTGGAGATTTCTAACATGTTGTGGTGTATATAACAACATCAAATATTCTTGTTTTAATAATCCACTAAATAAGTATCATTTTATGTTTATGCATTATTTTTTATACAGTAGGTAGGTATTTACTAATATATCACAAATTTTTTTTATTGCAAAAATAGAATATGCAGAATACGTATTGCAAATGTGTGATTTTAAATTACAATTATTTAATACATTGGTTGTTTATCTAAATTTTACTAATCAGATGTGGCCTCACTATCTTTATCCCCGCCTCCCCAGTAAATGCTGTTCTGTATTGGCTGGAGTGGACCAAAGGTGACCCAAGAGCTGAAAAATGAAAAATAATTGTGGGAATTGAGAAAATATTATTTAGAGTTTCATCAGAAAAATATATTTTACCTTTTTATTTTAGTATAATTAAATAAATTCCAGTATCCTACAGCCCTGTCAGGTATTATCATCATGATATTGTAATACTGTAACTGCAAAAAAGGGTTACAAAAATGCTCAATATACATAAATATTTCATACCAACGAAATAGAAAAATGATTTTAATTGTTGTGATAAGATGTCATTAGTAACATCAACAGTGAGAAATAGCTGCATTTGTTGCCAAAGTTATGTTAATGTTTATGCACTATTAGCTCCATTAGTTAGTAAACATTTAGTAAGAAATGAACATCACACAAGTCTTGTCAGTTTAGTTCAATTAACCAATGTTAACAAATAAAGCTTTGTTCTGAAGTGATAACAACAGGCCTATGAAGAATCAATCTATTAATATTTCAGCATGCCATAGCCAAGATTATCATGTTGAAAACCATTGAATAGCCCATATTACAGTGCTGTTATGAACACTGCAAATATATCAGTCTGATTATTTGTTAAAGACATTCTAAAAGATTAAATAATACATCATTATTCATGATACTCACACAGTAAACAGTAGCATTATGGGTGAGCGATATGGAAAATAAAAAAAATCACAATTTTTTTTGAAGGGAAATCACGATTCACAATTTTCTTCAGATTATTTTTGATGTTATGTTATTTTTATATGTAAATTTTGGGTGGTTTTGACAGTTTTGATGAGATCAGTCTTGTAATTAGGCACTGTTTGAGGCTTTGTTGTGGTGCTAAATTAGTGCATTCATCAGGCGTGTGCGCTCAAAGAAAATATGGAGGTACGTCTGCTACTTAAGCAGGGGTGCGTTTCTGAAAACCATCGATAACCAACTAAAGTCACAAGTTCCGTCATTACAAACATAGTTAGTTGATTTGACATTTCCCAAATTCATCGTTCCAACAAACATTTGCAAACTGTTGCAAACTTCTAGAGCTGTAGTTAGAAGCAGAGTTTCTGGTTGTGTTCTATTTTCAGTTATCCCCCCTATGCCCTATTTCTTTTAAACATTCCAACATGAAAACTCTTGTAATGATTTAAAAAAATAAACCATTAACTCATCTCTCTTACATGTAATTTGCTTTCAAAGTATTTTTACAGTTCAGTTTTAGTGATATTGACAATTGTGCTTTATTCATGCTGCATCCCAGCATGGCTTAACTAACATACTTTTAACAATATGAGTAAGTGCCATGAGTGTAAAGGCTGATTTATACTTTTGCATCGAGCCCCACATATGCTCTGGCGCAGCCTTCACGCGGTCAGATAACCCTTGCCACGGCTGAAGCGTACCTCTCAAAAATGTTTTACTTCACATCACAAAGACGCCTATCGCAAGCTCTGTGATGGGTCAACTTGGTAACAGTGACTAGTATAGGCGGTGCTGAGAGCCACGAGCCCATTGGAGCGATTGTTTACAAGTGTGTTGTCCCGTAAAGGAGCTACAGATGGAAACTTTTGTTTTGTGTTTACCTTATGATTAAAGTTGTTGCTCGTCCGCCTGTTCCCACATCTCTGAATGAGCGGGTTTTAGCTACTTGTACATTAAGGTAGGGTTCAGAAAAAACAAAACACCCGCGAAGAACCTCGTCGCAGAAGAACATAACCTTCTGCCAGCTAGCCTTTTGGAAGTGTTATTGCAGAGCAACACAAACAGCGTGCAGAAGTATAAACGCACGGCTATGCAAAAGGCAGGCGCCATGGGTCATGCCGATCACTTGACGCAGAAGTATAAACCAGCCTTAACTCAACCACCAAGTTAATATTTGATGTGATTTTATGTAGTGTTGTACAATGTCTATATTGAGATAGAGGCGCCTGTATCGCGATACTATGATATTTCAGCCTGATCTCACGAGGAAGCGTAAGTATTTTACTTTTTTCAGTTTAGTGGCTTATTCGTACGAATTTGTACGAGTTAAGTCGTACAAAAATGTATGGTTTTTAAAAAGGAGGCGTGGCACCCAATCCCGGCCCTAAACCCAACCGTCATTGGGTGATAAGCAAATTGTACAAAATGGTTCGAATTGGATTGTACGAATTCATAAGAATTAGCCACTAAATCAAAAAGTTACGAATTGCCGTGAGATTGTGTTGGATATTTCATCAAAAGCAGATTGTGGAGACATTTTAATTATCCACGTTCAAAAAATCTTTTTATCGCACACCCCTAAATAACATGCATGTTCATTTCATGATATATTGTATTAGCGAATATTGCCTCATGCCTTTTTTTGTTATTATTTTATCTAAAAAAAGTCCAAACATTCTACTTCAAGCTCAGCTCCTGCGTGACATTTACAAAAAATCCTGATTTGAATTCTCTCTTCATCTTCATACCATCCAGCAAAGCTCCTGGAAACGGTGAAATAATAATGAAGGTTTGAGTCATTGAAGTGGTTGAGAGGAATGCTGGAAGCAGGAAGTCTTGTTTTTGGAAGGAAGTGTTTTAACAGCACATCTCCTCATAGTCGTCCTCTTCTTCTGCATTATTTAGCGCTCGTGTTCGGCTGTGTGATGGTGGAGACACTCACAGATGTCGAGCCTGTTAATGAGACATTTTCTCGGCTCTTCTGTGGAAGTTTGAGATGCTGGTGTTGGGAGTTTGATGACAGAGTAACAATTTAATTATGTTTTCAACTAATGCTTTATATTTTGATAACCATATACTACTTTTTTAGATGACCTAGTAAATTAATTATCCAGTCAATGCTTTTTAGTGAAAGATATTTCAATTTTTTTTTTCTCATTTGAAACTTTGTTGCTGCATAACAAAAGATATGATTATTTATAGGCTGTTTCACTGTCAGAGAATAATGGTATGCTTTAGCAAATAGTTTGAAACCTTTTGAATTAGGGCTGTGCAAACATTTCGATACATCTAACTATCGCAATAATTTATTTTAGATAGTGTATCGATAGTCCAACCTCAAGTATCGATTCAAGTTGTGCCAAACAACCTCTTCCTCCGCTCCTGTAGATGTCGCTTACTCGCGATCATCAAAATGCCAAGTAGTACGGTATCAGAAGTAAGCAAGAGTGAGCATGGCGGAAAATATAAAGGTGCCTCCAGCTTTTAGAGCTGACGTGTGGCTGCACTTTGGCTGCACCTCAGAATAGGGCTGGAAAAATCTAACATTGCAATATTTTTAAATTTGTGATGTATATTGCGATATGACTACAATTTCACCAGATGACTTAAAATCTCTATTTGAAAATAATTGATCATGTTAGATCAATTGGGATGATTCTGCAGTGGGAGTGCATCTCCATAAAATCTAATAAACAATCTGTAAAATTGTTGATTGATTTTATTTGACAATTTTAACAAAAATATACAAACAAGTCCAGTTAGACTAATTCATACATACTTTAAAAACTGTCGAGGATAAAATACACAAAAAAGCCACAGGCTTATTTCCGTTCCTCGACATTCTTAAAAATGCACAAGCAAATCATAAATGGAGTGCAAACATCATTAGCTCAGCAACTCGGCACAACAAAATCCTCAACTTCAACTGTAAAACAACCATTTTTTAATTTCCTTTCTAAAAACACTCTCAATTTGAATCTCCTTAAAACTCGTAGGTAAAACATTCCAAGCAACAGAGCTAGTACACAAAAAAGAATTTTTGCCTGATTCACTCTTAAATCTATAAGGATAAATATCTCTATTACTCGCTCTCCCTGACAGATTTTCGTTGTTGTCGGGGCTATTTGCAGTGCATTTTTGTATTTGCATGTGTTGTGAGTATTTTCATGCTTGTGTTTTGTCAATGATTTATTCAATGTTTGCTATTTGTATCTCCATAAAATCTAATAAACAATGTATAAACTTTTTGTGGTCCCCAGACACATTTTCATTGTGGTCTGTGCTATTTGCAGTGCATTTCTGTATTTGCATGTGTTGTGAGCATTTTCACGCATAACAATCTGTAAATACAATCTAGAAAAGGGATACAATTAAAATAAAGTGTTTTATCTTTTCCCGAGTCTGGCAGTTTTCAAGTACAGTGACTGAATGATAAAAATAAAAACTATTCAATAAAATGAATCATAGTTAAGGTCACAAATAATACAATTTCTTTTACCTGAATGCTTTTATAATCATTATAAAGTTACAGGTATTAAAAAAAACACATGCAAATGATAAATTATAATACAAGCTCAACATTGCGTATCCTGTGATGTGACTATTGCGAATGATCACATTGCGATATCGATGCTGAAATCATATAAATGCGCGGTGATGGTTGGAGGTGTAAAACGCTTTTTGGGAGCACAGATGCTCAAGACTGTTCTGGAGGAAATAATAATATGATAAAAATACTGAAACATTGTGATGACTGGCTTTGTCTGAGGGATTTTAGACATGTAAAACAGCATTTCAGGTGTTTTACAATGTGCTTGAAATGCTGGTTTGTCCATTAATGCTGTCCATCGCACCCATTTTAATCATCAAATGATCTTATAACAAAATCGCATGACTTTTTTATATGTGGATACTGGAATTTAATGGTTAAAAGTGTCATATCGTAGTTTGTAGTAAATGTGCATTTTTTCTTATTGTAGAAGCAATTTATCCTACTCGGTTTATGTGCATTTTCAAAAGTCCTCAAATACATTGAATGCTTTTTACTAATTTTCTGAATTTGAACTGTTCCTCAGGATACAAACAGTATTGAGAATTGTTATCCTTTGGAAGTGCAGTAAATTAGCTTTTGTAGCAAGGGAAATGGTGTGACCCCCCCCCCCCCCCCAAAAAAAATAAATAAATAAATAAATAAACAAACAAACAAAAAAACAAAAACAAAAAAAATAATAATAATTTATCGGTACTTTGGTAAAAACAAAAACAAAAAAAACTACATTTATCTGAACTTTAATCATTGAAATACTACAAACCTTTTGCATAAAAGCCACATTACACACTACATTATTGGATCAGCATCAAAATCTCAGTCCACAACAGCTGTGCAGAGTAGCGAAGACTCTGAGAAAAGTGTTTTTTTTTTTTCTCCAGACGTTAAGACGGCAGCTGTTTCAGCTCTGTTTCAGACTGACTGCTGGACCGTCTCCGTTAATTATTCACACTTATTTGCAGCATGAATAATGCAGCCTCTGGCAGGACCAGCAGCTCCAGTCGCAAACGCTGCACTAACGGTGCGAACAAACAGCCTGAAAGGTGTCGAGTCGACAGCAGGAGCACTGAGACCACCATCGTCATCGCTTCCTGTTTTTCTCTCTCTAATTGGCCATTACAAGTGATTTAATTTGAGTTTTTCCATTTCCATTCAGGCGTTAGGGATTGTTTGTAAAAGGGATACAGCTGTGGGCGAAAGTTAATGAGAATTACTTATATTATTCATTAAATTAACAATTCATTGTATTTTATTAACCCCAACCCCTTAACCCAACCATCACAGTAATGTAAAAACAAAAAAAATGTATAAGTATTATTCATATTAGTCATTAAATTACCTTATAATTATATCATAGGAACACCTACCCCTACCGCAACCCTAAACCCAGCCATCATAGTAATGAAAACAGTGATTATACCAAGTATTATTCATATTATTTATTAAGTTACCCATTAAATTGTATTTTGTAATGCCTACCCCCACCCCATCCCAAAACCCAACCATAACAGTCATGTAACAACAGTAATTATACCAAGTATGATTAGACATTAAATTACCCCATAATTATATCTTAACAACACCTACTCCTACCGCAGCCCTAAACCCAGCCATCATAGTAATGTAAACCTTAATTATGCAAAGTATTATTAATATTAGTTATTAAATTACCCATTTAATTGTATTTTTAATGCCTACCCCATCCCATCCCTAAACCCAGCCATCACAGTCATGTAAAAACAGTAATTATGCCAAGTATTAATCATATTAGTCATTAAATTACCCCATAATTATATCTTAACAACACCTACTCCTACCGCAACCCTAAACCCAACCATCATAGTAATGTAAGAAGTAATTATGCCATGTATTATTCATATTATTTATTTAACTACCCATTAACTTGTATTTTGTAATGCCTGCTCCATCCCATCCCTTAACCCATCCATCACAGTCATGTAAAAGCACAAAGTATTATTTATATTAAACATTAAATCACCCCATAATTATTAGGGCTGTGTATTGGCAAGGGCCTCACAATATGATACATATCACGATACATGGGTCACGATACAATATATCATGATATATTGCAATACAATAAATATTGTGATATATTGCAATAGTTTGTATTAGTATGTGTGTCACATTATATTGACAACTTGATAAAGTCTGCAGACCAATTAAAATTCCATTTCCAATTTTTTTCCATCCATTCCAATTCATTAGAACTGCACAGTGTGAGAACATAGAACTATATATATTGCAAAGCTTACAAATAGCATTTTTTTGTCTAATTCAGTACTCCCCGGTATAGCGTTAAAACCAAAGTGCAGCCACTCGTCAGCTTTAAAAGCTGGAGGCATCGTTATATTTTCCGCCATGCTCACTCTTGCTTACTTCTGATACTGTACTTCTTAGCGTTTTGTTGAGGTCGTTTGGCACAACTTGAATCGATACTTGAAGTTCGACTATCGATACACTATCTAATACTGTACTTCTTAGCGTTTTGTTGAGGTCGTTTGGCACAACTTAAATCGATACTTGAAGTTCGACTATCGTAAAATAAATTATCGCAATAGTTATATGTATCGATATTTTTGCACAGCCCTAATAATTATATCTTAACAACACCTACTCCTACCGCAACTCTAAACCCAACCATCATAGTAATGTAAGCAGTAATTATGCCAAGTATTACTCATATTGGTTATTAAATTACCCATTGAATTGTATTTTTAATGCCTACCCCCACCCCATCCCTAAACCCAACCATCACAGTTATGTAAAAACAGTAATTATACCAAGTATTGTTCATATTAGTTATTAAATTACCCATTGAATTGTATTTTTAATGCCTACCTCCACCCCATCTCTAAACCCAACCATCACAGTCATGTAAAAACAGTAATTATGCCAAGTATTATTCATATTAGTCATTAAATTAACCAAAAATTATATTTTAATAACACCTATCTCTACCCTATCCCTAGACTCATCTATCACAATAATGTAAAAACAGTAATTATACCAAGTATTACTCATATTAGTCATTAGTCACAGTAATGTAAACACATTAATTATTGTTGTTATACAGTCACAAAAATGATTCCAAATTGATGCGAGTATCCACAGTTGTATGCCATCTAGGCATTAGGAAAAAGACTTCCTAGTGTTTGGGTTTGCGTGGTTTACAAGAGTCTGGATGAAGCACAGGTCTGTTTGAGCATGTGATGCGTCAGTTTTCCAGCTGTTCATCTGTCAAGATAAATGCCGCAGAAACACCTGCAGTTTAATCACACATGCTGCACAGAAAAGCTGCTCTCCTGCTGATTTACTTTCACACAGACTGACAGGGCTGCTGGCTTTGTGAATCACACATTTTGACAGTGTTGGTATGAGGGTATTTCTACAGGAAATTGGATACAGTGTTTTCTGATTTCTTATTTTGGACTCCCGTTCGATTTGCCATCATGCTTTATCTTTCATGCTAATGAAGTCACACACCCTTGATTTTCATTTTGGTTTAATAGAAAACATGGAAAATCAAAGACACTTTAATATGTTGTGTGCCTTATTTAAGTGCAAAGAGCAGCATTATTACTGAAGCCTAAAGTGTATTTAGCATGATAAAAGCCCTGTCTCTTATCAGCAATTGCTTCAGCAGTTCTCTCCATAATACTTCAGCTCATCCATCAACATGATTTCTGCAGGAGTCCCATAGGATGCAATTAAGACCACAACTCCCATGATTCCACTGTCTCATCGTTATCAAACTATGCCTTTGTTTGTTGTGAATATGTGCTCTCTAGTGGTAAAAATTACATTCATTCACTCATTTATTCACTCATTCATTTATTTTCCTTGTGCCTTTAATTGAAATAATTAAATAAATAAATTAATTAAATAAATAAATAAATAAATAAATAAATAAAGGTTTAAAACATTAAATTGACTATATCTGAGTTAGTTTTTATTACACATAGTTTTAAGAAAGAAATGATCTTGGATAGTGGTTAAATCAAAAATAAGGCAATAGGCATTATTAAACTATCACCATTATCTTTAATTTATTTATTATTTATTTATTATATTTTTATTATTTATTATATATTTTAATTTTAATTATATATTTTAATTATTTATTATATAATTTTTATTGTACTTTTACAATTTTTTTAAAGATTTATTTTTGGCATTTTGCCTTTATTTGAGGGGAATAAGATATGAGATATGAGAGGGGAATAGGATCAGGAAAGGTCCACAAGCCGAGATTCAAACTCAGGACGCCCAAAGTGCTGTTGCACTGTATATCGCGCCATTATCAATGCGCTCTGAGCTTAAAGTGGTGGTCCACAGGGTATTTTTAAGGCTTGATTGTGTTCATAAGATGCAAAGCAATGTGTGCTCATGCTTCACTTGTAGAAAATCCTGTTATTTGTTCATATATCTTATGTGATTATATACAGCTACTCAGCTAACATGAAAACAACTGTCATATTTCTTAGTTCCTCTGAAAGACCCATTCTAAAGAGACTCTGATTGGTCAGCTAACATAATGTGCTGTGATTCACGGATTGGCTCTATATTACTACGTCATGCCCCTACATGCTTTTGCGCTGTGTAAACAGAGAAGCTGTTAGCCAGTTTGTCTGAATCAGACAGAAAATGAAGAGAACACAGCTGAACCTCATGCCTGCTCTCTAAAATAAAATCTGACAAGTGTCTTTCACATATGGCCTGTTTCCACTGAGTGGTACGGTAAGGTTCGGTACGCTTTTATGGCCATTTCCACTGTCAAAAGCGTACCGAACCGTACCGTACCACTTTTTCGGCACCCTTTCGAAAGTGTACCAAAGACGAGAAAGGGTACCAAAAGGTGGAGCTACACGCGCAGCTGAACGCTGATTGGTTTACAGAGATACGTCACGATCTCATGGAGCTAGCCAGAATCAAAACAATGGAGCCGCCATGTTTTTAAATACACAGCCGAGACAACTATATGCATTATAATAATGAGTAATGGATGACCCGGGCTCAAAACAAACCTTGTCGTTGTCTTGATGAACAGCCACAAAGCCAACAATCTGCCGTGTCTTGTTGTTGTTTTACGAGGCCGTCTAAAAGTGCGAGCGGTTTTCTTTTTCTCCAGGGAGCCCGCGATCGCGTCTAGATTTGATATAACGAACTTCTTGAGCTGATGATAACTAGTGTGTGTGATTAATGAAGCGTCTTCGACATCTGATCCATTCAGAAAGAAAAGGACAAATGCTAGAGTGAAGCGCAGAAAAATGATAAGTTCAACAAAACACAGGAGCAAATAGTTTCAGCAACCTGAACAATCTGCCATGAACAAATCATGAACAAACTGCCATGTTTATCATCACCTTTTGGACTATTATGAACTCGGAATGACGGAATTACCCTCTAACAGAGGCTACATGTGCTGGTGAAGATTACAGACACAGATGAGAGGTTAGCTCTGACTGTGGGCCACTGTATATGTTGCGTGTTGTTTTTGAACTCAATTAAGGACTTAATGTATGCTGTGTGTAATTTATCTGTAAGTGGTAACATATCAGAGACTGTAAGGGTCTGTATGTGTTCATATATGTTGCATTTATTTATTTATTTTATATAATTGATCTGCAGTTATAATCAAATCATGTTCATAGAAATGCTAGTAATAAACATTTATAAACAAGTATTAATATGTTTAAAGCATCTGTTTTGTTAGAAGAGCTTCTCCTATAATGTGAACGACCTGTACAGCTTTACTGTAGACATTTATTCGAGCGAGAATGACGTCGACTGAAACTCTCTGTAATACACCACGCCCACCAAAAGGGTGAAACGCAAGCCTGATAAAGGTGACCTGTACCGACGTGAACCGTACCGTACTGTACCACTCAGTGGAAACGAGCCAATATATTCAGAATAAGCATGTGTGGGTAATATCAAACGTTCACATATCTTTTGTAAGTTGATATTTGAGATGTAGAATGCAGGGAAAGCGTCCACATAGAGAAACGCTGAAAGTGGCCGCATAGAAAAACACTGCAGCGCTGCTGTGGGTGTTTACAGCGGTTTGACTGATAAATTTGAATTTGTAGCTTAATTGTTAGCGGTGCCAAACAGCATTTCCCGTTGTTTGCATCCTTGTTTACGTCCTCCCTACAACATACCATTAACACTGGAAACTGTGCATGTAATTAATCAATTTTAACAAATAAAAATACTTACAAGTTGTGGCTCACAATCCATAGCTTCGTCAGTTGGAGGTGTTTTAACCAAATCCAGCACTGAACTGGAAGAGATTCTGGAAGCTGTCCTTTGTTAAATGCATGCTATATATTGTTATAATTCTCTGTAACATAATTAAAATTAAACTGTAACCACTTGTCTCTTTGTGTTGTGATCTCACTAACCCGGAATAATTTTTTGTAGTCCCCAAACTTTGTTTAATGTAGGCTTTGCTGAGCTAACTCTGTAAAAGCCAATGTGTCCCGTTGCATTGAACTTTTAGCACATTACATTCGGAGTTGTCTTTTATGTTCACACAGCTACATTGCAAATCAACTAAAGTTTAAAATATGATATGGTAGTGGACCACCCCTTTAATAAAAGTAATGTCATTTTTCAATATCTTATCAATGAAGTTTTTAAACATTTAAATGTAACCACATTTTATAGTATAATTATGCAATTCATTGTTGAATTATAAACAATTAAACTGGTAGCGGTCATAAATAAATGTTATTGTTTGAATTTTGTAATTAAAATTGAGTAATTAAAAAGTAATTATGTGCAAAACATTGTGATTATTGGTTGAAACTAGGGATGCTCAAAATAACTGATTAACTATTAACCAAAATGGTGCGTTTGTGACCGATTAATGGTATCAGTAAAATTATTTTATATATTTTTAAAGTTTGGCTGCATAAGGGGTTGATGACCGAACGCGCTTTTTGCGTTGAGAAGGGCATTTTTTTCATGGTTTGTTAACTGTTTTGCGCCCTGTGTGCCTCACATTATGCTGTTGTGCGCTGTGTGCTCGCAGTTGAAATAAAACTCAACCCTGAGCGGAATAGTGCGTTACGTCAGTCGCGTCTTTTTCATTCTTCAATCAAATGAAAGCAGAGCAGGGTTTCTGTTGAGGTGCCTGCAGTATTTGTGTTGTCAGGACGAAGGATGACTTTTAATGATGGAGGAGAAACTTGTGGTTGCAGTTTCAAGTTAGCCAGAGCTGTAGGCATATTACTTTACAAATCATGGATATCACAATGTTATTCTGTATATTACAATTATAACAACATGGACATCAACACTCGCACACTACTGTATAGACCAGCTGATTCAGTCGTTTATAGTGACATAAAAAAAGAGCACTGCGCTTCTTTTTTCTTGTCAACATAAAAGGCAGTGTGGTGCGGTGGGCCTTAAATTTTTGGAACGGAAAAGCGCGTGATCCTGATGTGCAACAAATATCTGTTAACTTGCGGGATGGTAACACATGCAACCACACGTGCCTACAGACATATTTTGTCAAAGAAGCAAAATAAAAGAAGAATATTTCTAGTCACAGTTTGACAGACGAGTTGACAAAAAACAGTGCTGATGCTAATTGCAAGTGAGATGGAGGAAATAAGTCATTATGACATAATCTTTAAACTAATGACTTCTATTATAATGTTAAAAGGGGTTTTGTGACATAATAACAAAGCATTAATCAAATGCATATTTTCAGTGGAGCGATCGACTTAATAGCCTGATATTTTTATTTGACGGACGAAAAAAAAACATGATTGAAAAAAACAGCAAATGCCAGTTCTTAAAAAGGATTCAGTCAGTGTTTTCGTTTTGTAACCTAAATTGGTCATTTAGGTAAAAATATCTAGGGCAGGCCTGTTTATTTTATTATTTTTATTTAGTTTATTCCTTTTTTCTATGCTGCTGGTAACACTGCAGTTGCGTGAAGATGTTCTGTTAAGTTCTGTATGCTGCTGTTCGCATGTTAAAATAAATCAGTATTTTAAAATATTTAATGTGTCACAAAATAAAAACCTCAACTATTATTATTTTTTTAAATAATATTTTAATATTTATCTGTTAACGGTTAATATTCGGTTAACGAGCTGCGGTTGTCGGTTGGTAAAATCAACTGAAATGAGCATCCCTAGGTGAAACAAAGGTATAAATAATATAATTGATGTTTTTGTTAATGCATTCAGCTGAAAACCAAATCAATATTGGATTATAAATATGAAGATCATTCGTGTATCTTTGCAAACATCGAGTGAGTGAGGCATAAACATGACTTCAGTTCAATCGAAAACCAATGCCTTTATTGATTGATTGCTGGAGAAATAGTAATAGTATTGGAGCAAAGTGCTTTAAGTTCAGGTTTTGTGCACTTAATTTCACTTCACTGAATAGATTCACTTTCTACAGCTGTTATATCGATTTGCTGTTCATTTCACAGAGCAGATTTGATCTATTCAGTTAGGCACAACTCTTCAAACTGAGCATTCCAGTATAAAGCTGCAGTCACTTTTGACAGTCTTTCTTCAGGGCATCAGTGAAGTCTGGAGTGTGTTTGTCTCTTTTTTTTTGTGTGTGCTTGATGCAACTCTCTGTGCTCTTGTTCTTATAGGATTAGAGCTGCCAGTTAAAGACACCATTTTAAGCCCATTCACATGCTCTGAGTGTTCCTCTCTCTGAGCTGCATTTTACTACATGTCCGTTATTACAATGACAGTTTAATCTGTTTAGCATTGGATACGCGCACTGGGGACTGTATTAGGGGAAATATTAAATGTCACTGGATCGATAAGCAGTTCAGATGTAGCCTCATCAACCATTCCTGCATACAAAATACAGTACAGTGAATCTGTTCAAATGCATCATGCGATGGATATACTTTGGAATTTTGCTGGCAGTGAGACTTTAAAAACAATATTTATTTGCGTTTATGAAAACCTATTATTGTTAATGATTAATTACTACTTTTATTATAGGAATTTTTTAATTAGTTAAAATGCAAAAATAAATTGGCATGTATTTTACAAAGTTCTAATAATATTTATTGGACATTTTAAACAATAAAATGTCATTAGGGTGTTTTTTCTTCAGTAAATGAGAATTGGTGAGAAGGACTAATGTTTTTATTTGTTGTTAAATAAAAATATCATACTCAAAGGGTCTAATTTAATATTTTTTCTTCAAAATCAAAGATATTACTTTCATACATACAGTTGCAATCAGAATTATTCACCCCCCTGATTTATTAGCCCCCCTGTTTATTTTTTTCCCCAATTTCTGTTTAACGGAGAGAAGATTTTTTCAACACATTTCTAAACATAATAGTTTTAATAACTCATCTCTAATAACTGATTTATTTTATCTTTGACATGATGGCAGTAAATAATATTTGACTAGATATTTTTCAAGACACTTCTATACAGCTTAAAGTGACATTTAAAGGCTTAACTAGGTTAATTAGGTTAACTAGGCAGGTTAGGGTTATTAGGCAAGTTATTGTATGATGATGGTTTGTTCTGTAGACTGTGGAAAAAATAAATAGCTTAAAGGGGTTAATAGTTTTGACCTTAAAATGGGTTTTAAAAATTAAAAACTGCTTTTATTCTAGCCAAAATAAAACAAATAAGACTTTCTCCAGAAGAAAAAAATATTATCAGACATACTGTGAACATTTCCTTGTTCTGTTAAACATCATTTGGGAAATATTTAAAAAAGAAAAAAAATCTAAGGGGGTTCAATAATTCTGATTGCAAGTAGATAAAAAAATTAAAACACATGTACTATTCTAGTGGCTTATCTTACCCCTAAAGAATGTAATTTAATGTTATTTTTTCTTTAAAATTAAATATATTACCTTTCTAACATACATAGATAAACAAACAAACAACAACAAAAACATTAAACAGAAGTAACATTCTAGTGGCTCATCTTACCCCTGCCCCCACCGTCTAAACTCCCACTGTTGGGACTGAGCCGGCTGTCGGCTAGTTGCTAACACAAGTGACCTTGTTTTTGTTTGCAAAGACTCCACCTGGTGCTATGAGCTGTTCTGCGGATAAAAATACCCTTAAGGGCTGTGCTGTCAATAGGGTCTCAAGGACAGTGCGGTGCGGACACAGTTGGCATGAAGATAGTGGAGACACACGCACTTAAATGCCACACTGAGTGATCTATAGGTTGGCACGTGTCCCTGTGGTAGTTACGCTGCTGACCCAGCTTAACAACCGATGCCGGAGACTCACATTAACATAACTGTCTGATTCCCATTAACATTTGTTCTAGGTTTGCAGAATATAGGGAGGAAACTGACTTTGTGATATTCTACAATATTCTACAATTATTACGATATAAATACAATTTCACTAGATGACTAAAATATTGTAAAATGTTTTATGTATTTGAATTTATTTAATTATATTTATTATTGTTGTTGTTATTATTATTATTTTCTATTTATTTGTTTATTATTTATTTTTATTTATTTATTTTGTTTTAATTTATTTTTTTCACAACAAGGCACAGTGTACATAATCAGCATTCCATAAGAA
>CAIGQZ010035043.1:4254963-4275386 GCA_903798205.1 Danio tinwini
AAAAATATTTGTGTTTGTTGACTGGCTGTTATTATTGCTTATGCATACAACAGTCTAATGTTTAATGATAATAAAAATATTTGTGTTTGTTTACTGGCTGTTATTATATTCATTGTTTATGCATACAACAGTCTAATGTTTAATGATAATAAAAATTATATAAATAAGCAACATTGCAATTGCATGGCCAGTTAAAGCATCAATAAAAATTATTTAAAATATTTAAATTTCATATTGCAATTTGATATTAGATAAATAATACAATTTATTAAATAATATTAAAAACAATAATAATATTTAATAATAAAATAAAATGCATTTTATATAAATAAATAAAACTAATATAATATAATATAATATAATATAATATAATATAATATAATATAATAATTAATATAACAAATCTATTAATTAACATTTTTAATAAATAAATAAATATAACAATTCTAATTTAATTTAAAATAAATATAAATGTTCTTTTATTGTGTTATTCTTATCTGTGTGTCCCATGAAACGGTGTTGATAAGCGGTGCTATGCGGTTTCTAAGGCAGACTTCATCATGTGTTTATCATCTCGGGAATCTCTCCGCTTCCCCACGGCACAATCAGCACAGCCTCTGGTCTGTCATGAGATCTGTGTCCAATGGGCCTCTATTTAGCAGACCCGTGACAGAAAGAGGTCAATTTTGGGGCTCGGTGAGGGTCATTCATCCTGACCTTCAGAAACATGTGTTCTCCTCCAGTGAGTCTGAAACACCTTAATATACAGTTGAATTCATAATTAGTCAGCTTTCTGTGAATTTTCTTTTCTTTTTCAAATATTTCCCAAATGATATTAATCAGAGCAAAAGATTTTCACAGTATTTCCTATAATATTTTTTTCTTCTGGAGAAAGTCTTATGTGTCCTATTTTGCCTAATATAAAAGCAGTTTTTAATTTTTTAAAACTATTTAAGGTCAATATTATTAGCCTCCTTAAGCAATATTTTTGATTGTCTATAGAACAAACAATCATTATACATTGACTTGCCTAATTAACCTAATTAACCTAGTTAAGCATTTAAATGTCACTTTAAGCTGTATAGAAGTGTCTTGAAAAATATTTAGTCAAATATTATTTACTGTCATCATGGCAAAGATAAAAGAAATCAGTTATTAGAAATAGGGCTAATAATTCAGGAGGGCTAAAAACTCTTGACTTCAACTGTATATCAGAGCTCATCTGCTTAAAGAGCTGATAACCAAACAGCAGCATGACGAGCAAACAAGACAGTTGTGCTGACAGGAATAACTTTTTTTTCACAATATGGTGGAAAATAGCATCCTACAGTGTTACAGGGAAGAACAGAGCTATTTATACTAGAAGTTATATGTGTAATTTGCTGAAATAAGCTTGTTTGTGACCTGCTTTTTACCTGCAACTCTTTACACTGGTTTTACGGAAGTGCATTTTTTTTTATTAAAGCTGTTTTTTTTTATTTCATGAAAGAGTTCTGGAAAAATAATCATGGTTTCAACAAAAGATATTATGCAATATAAATAGAGCTGCACTTTATCAGAAAAATCCAGCCTGATCTCACGAGAAAATGCAAGTGTTTTACGTTTTGTCAATTTAGGGGCTAATTCATATGAATTCATAAGTGAGTTCAGTCAAACAAAAATGTACGATTTTAAAAAGGAGGCATGGCACCCAACCCCGCCCCTAAACCCAACTGTCATTAGGGGATGAGCAAATCCTACTAAACTGTACAAATTGAATCATACAAATTCATACGAATTAGCCACTAAATCAAAATGTTATGAATTGCCATGAGATTGCTTTGGAAAAATCTAGTATTGCAATATTTAGCTGTTTTGCGATATGCGACATGAATGCAATTTCACCAGATGACTTTAATATCTGCATTTGGAAATTATTTATTATTTTAGATTGCATAATATATGATAAAAAGCTACAAGCATATAAATACAATAAAAAAGATGTTTTTTATTGTTTTCCGAGGAGTTTAATGGTATTCAGGAAAAGTAATTGAATAATGTTAAATAATACTGCATAGTCTTCAATTTAAAAAATAATTTGTTAAGTTAATAAGTTAAAAATGGTACAATTTTGATTTCCTTGTGGCTAAAAGATTTAGTCTTCTTTTTTAAACTTGAGAAAATGAAATACAATATCAGAGGTAGGGGAGAACAGTTTTTTGAAAAATGGCAAAAATTTATTGCATTCTTTAATCACTTCAAAACCTTAGATGTGGATTGAGTGAAGTTATATGTGTATGCATGTATATGGTTTGTTATTATAATTGTTTCTCTGTATTTGTTTTTATTTTATTTAATTTATTATTTTTATTTAATTTATTTATTTTCAGATGTTGTTTGTTTTGTGGGTTGTTATAAAATGTAAAATGCTATTTGCAAGAATAAAAATTCCATTACAATTTTTTTTTTTAAATGGTACAATTTTAACATTGCATATTCTGCGATGTGACGATTGTGAATGATCACGTTGTGATATCGATGTTAAAACTATATATTTTAAAATGTTAAAACCAAACACTTTTTTATTATAGTAATATTTTGCATTATTAATAACATTTTAAGATCAATTAAATAGCATTAGTGAGCAGCAGAGACTTTTTTGCCAATCACATTAATTAACATTTTATGCCGATACAACATGTACATACAAAAATAGGTAATAATATTCCCCCATATCTACCACCTCTATCAGCCCAACCATACAACACAACCAAGTACAATTTGAAATGTAAAATTTATAAATAAATACATACATAAATAAATAAATAAATAATGTAGTCATTAAATAATTCAGTAAATGTACAAAAAAGGGTTATTCCTCTTCTGCCTAAAGATTAATAGTATCATTCATTCATATATTCATTTATTAATTTTCCTTCGACTTAGTCCCTTTATTCATCAGGGGTCACCACAGCGGAATGAACCAGCAACTTATCCAGCATATGTTTTACACAGTTTACAGCTGCAACAGCTGTACTGGGAAACACTCATCCACACTCATCCACACTCATACACTACGGCCAATTTAGCTTATTCAATTCACCTATGTGTTTGGACTGTGGGGAAAACCGGAGCACCCGGAGGAAACCCACGCCAACACGGGGTGCAAACTCCATGTTGAAACGCAAGCTGACCCAGTTAGGCTCGAACTAGTGACCTTCTTACTGTGAAGCGACAGTGCTAACCACTGAGCCACCGTGTCGGCCTTCAGTAGTTTCAATATAATTCAATTTAGGTTTCTATGCTTTATCAAAGGTTTTTGAAGACCCTCTTAATGAAAACCTATTTTTTTTCCCCCAAGGGATTTATTTTAATATTTTATTCAAGTTCCAAAATATTAGGATGAGGATGCACTGGACACGCAAATATTGGTCATTTGGTTTACTTTCAAGTGTCTGTTTGATTTCTGTTTATGATCCACATTTCTCTCGATTCATCAGCCAACTTTAATGGGCTTTTTCCCAGAGTTTGCCAGAGTGTATTCTTATATTGCCTCTGCTTTCGTTTTTTGAGATCTAAGCCGCCTACATTTTGAAGGCTTCATGTCAGGATGCCTACGATGTCTTGAGATTGTGTCTATGTAGGCAGCACTATGTTCTGGATCAGAGCCAGTGTGTTTGTTTGCTTCCTCTGTAAATGTAAAACATGCCTAAAAAAGTACTAGAAATAAGAAAGCAGCTTGATCAGGGAGAGATAAAGTTTCAAAATGTTCAGCACATTGGGGGTGGAATGATTTTTATGTCTTTTAAAGAAGCCAAGGCTGCATTCATTTGATCAAAACACAGTAAAATAGTGTGCGATATTCATTAAAGTGCGTAATTTGAACGAACTGTTTTACTTTTGAATATATTTTAAATATTTTTATAGTTTCCTGTGTCAAAACTTGCACATTTCCACCAGACACTTTCTTACAATAACTCCATATCTCTATAAAAACATTGTGCATTTCCGAGTTTTCCTCGCACAGGTAAGTGGGCTTGACAAACCACCAGTAGAAACACACTCATTCATCTCTGACACTTGCAGCAGTTTGCACATTTGTCAAGGAGATTCATAAACTATTCATATTCATAAATGTAAATGTAAACGTACATTTATATTAGTGGGCGGAGCTAACAGTCTTTTTTCCTTGCTCAGACTCTCCTATTGGTGTACTTTTTTTTGTACAGCATCATGGGTAATGTAGTTTTTTTCTGTACAAATCCCACTATTGTTTTAAAAATGTTCCAATTAAGCATAATTGCATTTGAAGTACAAAAATTCATTGACATGAAAAATATTCCCATTGTCTTGTGTCGTTGTGTGTAGTTACAGTGTAGGCTTAATAGTCAGGTTATAGTGCGTCTGTTGGTTTTGTCAATCTGACAATTTGTGATTGTGTGGATTCGTCAAGGGCCAGGCAAAAAAGTTTAGTTTAAGTTTTACAACTTTATTAATCCTGCCAGGGGCAATTAAATTAGTGCAGTAGCATCATGACATAACAAACATACAAATAAAAATCACTCAAAAATAATTAAAAAAACACAATGCAGCACGCTTCATAATAACTTCAGAAATGTAATAATACTACAAAAAATTTTTTTTAATAAAAAATACATTAAGAAATTCAAATGTTTTGAATTTGACCTGCAATACCTAGTTCAACCACTGGAGGTGTCAATCTTACATAAGGGTTACTTAAGGGTTTATCTGTTTATGTTTGCAGTTTTTTTTTTTTTTCGGACCCTTAAGCCTGGTTTATACTTCTGCGATGTGTGATCGGTGTGACCCACGGCGCATGCCTTGCGGGCAATCACGCATTTACACTTCTGCATTCTGTTTGTGTTACTCTGCAATAACACATCTGAAACTCTAGATTTTTATGTTCCTCTGTGTCGAGTTTCTTCACTGGTGTTTTGTTCTTTCTGAATGCTAATTTAATGTACAAGTGGCTCAAACTCGCTCATTTAGAGGGGGGAACCGGCAAACATGCAACAACTTTAACCATAAGCGCATACTCACACTATGTACAGTTGCCTTGAACCGGGCCAAAGCACGCTTGTCCCCCCATCATCTCCCCTAACGGCCCTCACTCACATTACATTCGGGCCTGGGCACGCTTACATCAGCGATGATGCGCTGTTCAGTAAGCGCTCTCGCTCAGCACAGTGGAGATTTCTTTAATTATATCATTTTAGTCGTTTGATATGCTGTGACACACAGTAAAATATTTTGCTGAACAGATCAACCACATTTGACCCTCATAAACTATCATAAAGTCCTCGTGCTGCAGGAATTAGGGGGTTTGCTGAAGGTGCAGCTGTCGTGAAGTAAGGGGTTTGCGTCTTTAATAAACTATGACAGTTTGCGTTCATTGAACAGTACGAATGATTAATTAATCCATATCAAACAGTCCCTTAAAAGTCACGTCTCGCTTTCAGTTTCAGGCTCAGGCACTGTTGCCACTCACACTGCAAGTGTACCCACCTCTTCCAACCGGGCCAGGGCCGGCCAAGTAACCCATGCCTGAGCCCGATTCGGAGCACTCACACTTCTCAAACGATCCGGGCAATGGGCCTGGGCACGGTTCGGATAGCATAGTGTGAGTACTCCCTAAGGTAAACACAAAACAACAGTTTCCATCTGGAGTTCCTTCATGGGACTCCACACTTGTAAACACTCGCTTTAACGAGTTTGCGCCGCTCTGTCCCACCCACAGTCATCAGCGCTACCAAGCTGACCAATCACAGAGCTTGCACTATGCGTCGTTTCGATGTGGTTAGATTTTTTGAGAGATGCATGTCAGCAGTTGCAATTTTTTATCAGTGTTCAAGAAACGAAAAAAAAAACAAACAAACACAAACATGTTTCTTAATACTTTTGTTGAAATCCATTATCATTCTGTTGATGAATAGAAAAAAAGAAACAAAGGAAAAAAGTTTTTACCATTCATTGTAATCAATTTAAAGCATCCATGCTTGATAAAAGAGTTTAGAGTAAGTAACTTAACATATCACTGAAACCAATAATAACTCGATGCCATTTTTAGACCAATATCATGCTTTTTGAAAGATTGCCTATGCCTTTATATTGATATATCTTTTTTTGCATTGTTGGATCACTGTGTAATCAAAGTCCATTTAAATCTCCCTATTTATTCTCATTATATATAAAGGACATTGAGAACATGTTGATTATGTGTTGTCTAGCTATAAAGACACTCTTCTGCTCTGCTTACTGATTAGTTAAAGCTAGTTACCCTGCCAATGGTACCATGATTATCCTCTTTGGTCTGGTTGTTTTAGATGCCACCTGCTCCGGCAGCTGATTCCTGCACTGGTTATGATTGCTGTTGAGCCAGTTATTGACACTGATCATCATGCAGATCGTCAGACTGCAGGTTGCCATGGCGACAGCGATGCCTTGAGTGAATGTGAAGAGTCTCTTGACCCATTCAAGGCGCACCGTAATGGGTTGCATTCAAGATGTTGGGGCTACAAAGCTGAGAAGAGGCATTTTAAGTAGCAAAACAGCATCTCAGACTGCCAACAGACATCTTACAGAGGAATATGTGATTGTGTGAGCTATGCAAAATAGCATCAGATAGCACACTGTTAAATACTACCATGTAAAAGTGAAACTGTGCTTTTTTACAGGGAATTGTTGATATACAGTTGAAGTCAGAATTATTCACCCTCCTGTACATTTTTTTCCCTTTTCAAATATTTCCCAAGTGATGTTTAACAGAGCAAGGACGTTTTCACAGCATTTCCTGTAATATTTTTTCTTGTGGAGAAAGTCTTATTTGTTTTATTTTGGCTAGAATAAAAGTGGTTTTAATATTTTTTTAAAACATTTTAAGGTCAATATTATTAGCCCCCTTAAGCTAGATTTTTTATTGATTGTCTTCAGAACAAACCACTGGTATACAATGACTTGCCTAATTAGCCTAATTAACCAATTTTTTAAATGTCACTTTCCATTAAACAGAAATTGGGGAAAAAAATACAGGGGTGGCTAATGATTCAGGAGGGCCTCACTTTTTTAATAAGTTGTTTGTAGGGGTGTCAAAATTAATTGTTTCTTCGGTGCACCGCGATGCAGACGCGGACAATTCGGTATCGGTTCAGTAATAATCATAACTGGTTATTATGTACTGTTGTCGTTGATCTCATATGCGCTGTCACCGTAGCTTACTATGGCGAGGGAGGCAAGCCGCCAGCGCGAGTATTTACAACGCTCTGACTACTTAAAAATGCAGAAACTGTGCACAATTTCACTGCGTGTGTGTTTGCCGCACAGACTTTCACTGACACAGCAGAAGCCCCTATTTCACAGAGATTGAGAGAATGAAAGTGAACTCTCTCTCTCTCACACACACTTTGGCACAGTGTCACTCATCTGTGAAGAGCGCAGCACTAGAGCCAATCGCAGCCCTTTCTGTTGAGCGGGTCACCAATCATAGGGGTGTAAGAGAACTTGGTAGATAAGGATCAGAAAGCAAGCGGGATATTCATATTTGTTTATATTATTTGCTATAAATGCTTGTGTTGTTTAAAGGTACAGTTTATATATCTGACTGTTTAAATATTAAAGGACAAAATTGTATTACAAATAGTATAAAAATATATTTATACATTTTAATACAAGAATTGCTGCTGTGAAGAAAATAGAAAACTGTGTATGGAAAGCATTGACAATGCACCGTGATGCACCAAGATATCGAATTGAACTGAATCGATGGCATGATAATCATAACCGAACCAAACTGAACCGTGAGACCAGTGTAGGTTCACAGCTCTAGTTGTTTGCACAGAAACAGCATTTATTGTCATTGGCATGTCATTATTTATTCATATTGTTCTATGCCAGCATAATTATCTTCCACAGAACTCCAAAACAGACATTTTGAATAATGTGCTATTCTTTTGAATCTATTAGTGGGAATCTTGTCACGATCTGATTCTGATTCACGATTCATTTCCAAAACGATTCTCAACCTACATTTCGGGCAAAAACATCTTTTCAACTAGGGCTGCATGATTTGGAGAAAAAATCTCGTTGAGATTTATTCATTCATTCATTTTCTTGTCAGCTTAGTCCCTTTATTAATCTGGGGTCACCACAGCGAAATGAACCGCCAACTTATCCAGCACGATTTTTACGCATCAGATGCCCTTCCAGCTGCAACCCATCTCTGGGACACCACTCGTGTGTGTGTGTGTGTGTGTGTGTGTGTGTGTGTGTGTGTGTGTGTGTGTGTGTGTGTCTGTGTGTCTGTGTGTCTGTGTGTCTGTGTGTGTCGCTCCACCGACTCCACCAGAGTTGCATAACCAGTGAAGTCTAAGTGCCCTGGGCTCCACATATTGTGTTTGACCAATCACAAAACACAATGGTCTCTTTGTCACAGAGCATTCTGGGAGGAAGTCGTCACAATGCTGCAAGACAGGACAGAAACGAGTGCGTAAAGCAATAGTGGCATTATACTCTGAACCTGGCATCTGTCGGAAAACTGTGCCAGAGGCTCAGGCTTTTGTGGAAGTGATGGAGAATATGGTTATTGTGCTGTCGATTCCTCCAGATTCTCAGCTCAGTGGATTCTGTAGTAAACAAACAGTGCTAGTAAACAAACCCATGCATCCCTCCATGTGTGGATGATTCACAACCTTCATACAGCATATTTTGCTTAATACTGTGTGTCTGTTACAAAAATTATGCTCTCGTTCTTTTTCAAGTCAGTATTTTTTTTTAAGGTCGCTGGTTGAAGTCCCGACGGGGTCAGTTGGCATTTCTGTGTAGAGTTTGCATGTTCTCCCCTTGTATGTGTGGGTTTTCTCCGGGTGCTCCGGTTTCCCCCACAGTCCAAACACATGCCCTATAGGTGAATTGAATAAATTAAATTGACCGTAGTGTATGAGTGTGTGTGAATGTGAGAGTTTATGGGTGTTTCCCAGCACTGGGTTGCTGCTGGAAGGGCATCCGCTGCGTAAAAGACATGCTGGATAAGTTGCTGGTTCATTTTGCTGTGGTGACCCCTGATTAATAAAGGGACTAAGCTGAAGGAAAATGAATGAATGAATGTATAGCATGCAGCAGGCTTACAACAATTAATAAAAGACATAACCATTCAAATCTGTTGTAATTGAAAACCATTATATTGATAACCACAAGCACTTACATGGTACTTCATGAATTTATAATGCTGCCACTCACATTTGGTTGAACGTTGGCAAGCTAAAATCTCATTAAATATACTTCTGTTGCTTTTATGTATTTTCCCTGTGAGAGAAGATATAAAGCTGCACAAATTATATCATTGATTTTTTTTAATGCATTTAGTCACTCTGGTGGAAAAACTAACAAACTTAATTGATCATATACATAGTTTTTATTTATTTGTTTGTTCTTGTAGTTTCAGTAAGTTGTCAGGTTAACATTGTAATTTATTTATTTTTAATCTGATTTTTAGATTATATTTCTTAGGGGAATTACTGTAATATTAGTTATAATAATAATAATAATAATAATAATAATAATAATAAAAATTATAATAATAATAATACATTTGTTATTATTATTATTATATAACGTCACTATTAAAAATTAGACCAGGGCTTTCAACATTACTCAAACTTGCTTTCTAGCTAATGAGATGTTTCTAATTTTTGTTTGTTTTTAAAACAAATATTAACTAGAATAGATAACTCTCAGGATGGCGCCGCGGATGGCTGCCTCGGTGTGGAGCTCTTCAGTGTTTGCACTATTTCTGTTAGTCTGTCCTGTTTTATGTTTATCAAACACGATCAGTTATACCAGGGATGTGCTGCTGAACATTCGGCAGTGCACACCAACTAATCACCAACTGGATTTTGATTTCTCTGGCGTTTTGCAGAACAGCATATCACATGCCCCACCATGACAATAACATTTTGGATGTGATGTGCTGTTTGAATTTAGGCAGCTCATGTGTGAGTTTTGCCTGATTAAAGTCACCGAGAATGATAAAAGCAGAGTCCGGGTGTCGTTGTTCAGTCTCTGTGATCAGATCAGACAGCTGTTGTAACGCAGTCCTCACGTGTGCTTGCGGTGGAATGTAAACACAGACGAGAACGAACGAGGAAAACTCCCGCGCTGCATAAAACAGCTTACAGTTAATGAAAAGCGCTTCCACATCAGGACAGCACATCTTCTTTAACACAGTTACATCCGTACACCATCTCCTGTTGATGTAAAAGCATGTCCCACCACCGCGTGTTTGCCCGTTGACTCCGTATTGCGATCTGCTCTGTACAGCTGAAAGTCCGGTAAGTGTAATGCGCTGTCCGGAATGGCTTTGTTCAGCCAGGTTTCTGTGAAACACAGCGCAGCAGAGTTGTTAAAGTTCTTGTTTTTTGCGTGAGAGCAGAAGTAGTTTGTCCATTTTGTTAGGAAGCGAGCGGAGATTCGCTAGATGGATGCTAGGCAGCGCTGTTCTGAAGCCGCGCTGTCTCAGCCTGACGAGCGCGCCAGCTCTTTTTCCACGCCGCCGGGTCTTGTATTTCTTCCACAAAGCAGCTGCTCCGCCGATGACAATGTTCCGCAAAACGCCAGAGAAATCAAAATCCAGTTGGTGATTAGTTGGTGTGCACTGCCGAATGTTCAGCAGCTCATCCCTGGTATAACTGATCGTGTTTGATAAACATAAAACAGGACAGACTAACAGAAATAGTGCAAACACTGGAGAGCTCCACACCGAGGCAGCCATCCGCGGCGCCATCCTGAGAGCAGTCTATGTAATAAATTGACTCACATCAACAAAATATAATGTGAGTGTGGGCCGTCGGGGGAGATGGGAGGGGGGACAAGAGTGTTTCGGCCCGGTTCAAGGCAACTGTACATAGTGTGAGTACGCCCTTAGTTTACTTTGGCTGCGCACACTAGGCTATCCAAACCATGCGCAGGCCTGGTTGGAAGAGGTGTGTCAGAGCGCGGTTCGGTTGGGCTTTTTTTTAAGGTTTGTTTATGATTTATTTAACGATTTTACAAACATATCAAACAACCTTTATAGAAATAATAAAAAAATTAAATACAAAAAATATATAATAAATAAATGAAAATAATAACAAAACAAAACATAATTACACAAATAATGCGGGGCAGATGTCTACATTTATGCAACAATCTCAATGTTACAAATCAAGTTATGAAAGATTACAAACTGATTAATATTATCAAGAGCTAGCAAGGGTAATCGGTCTAGATCCAGCTGGACGATGTCACTTTTAAAGGACACATTAAGTTTCATATGGATTTATTAATCATTCTTACATTTCAAGTGCGCTTCGGCACGGTTCAAGGCAACTGCACCTAAAGTGAGTACACGCTTACTAAGCTTAGTACACATACTAAAGCAAACAAACATTTTAAAAACACCTTAAACTAAATTGAACATGAAAATAGTTGTTAAAATATACAAATAAATGCCAAACAAGATCTACTAATATAAACTGTATCTGCTTTAGTTTCCTAATGAATAATGGGAAGCATCTTCACTTGCAGGATATCTGCGGTGTTTAAACTAAATTTCAGCAAATGAATGAGATTTTTAACATGTATAACTGACCAGAACTAAAACAGTGCTTTGCATGTTCTTGTCCGATGTTGATTGTTTGGAAAAGCTCCTGTGTTTGGAGCTTCTCATTATGAGCTCCTGGCAGACAAACACACAGAGAAAGAGAGAGAGAGCATTATTAAAGCAGTGAAACTCCTCATGGGGACACTGGGACTGAAGAAACGGGGTTCTGCACATTCTTTCCATGTTGAATTTAGAAGTAATATTTGCGAGGGGAGAAGAAAAGCCACAGTTTTTTTCTTTCTCTGGTAGATGTTCATTCCAGCCAGCAGTGGCGCTGATCTGCAGAAACATTGAACTCTCGCACCATCTAGTGGAGGATTCGGGAACTGCAGCGCCGCCACTGCCTCTTTGTCATTGTCACAGACGCATTGTTCGCTTTTTTGCTTGCTAAAGCAGTATTACTGGTACTATTGCTCATGTTTAGGGAGGTTATGAATTTAGACAATCACTTTAGGTGGTAAATGTAATATGTAACTTATAATACACATTTTATTTGTGCTGTAGACTGATCCCTCAAATAATTTGTCTCACTAAAAAGATGATGGGTTGTTTCTATTCTTAGCAATCACACCTTAGCAACCACCTAGAGAATATACAGAAATCTAATTTAAAATCCATTGAAAAATAAATAAATATAAATAAATAAATAAACTGAAAATTATGGATGAAGAAAAAACATAGGGTGCTTTATAATGCTATTAGGACTGGGCCAATAAACGGTATTATATCAAATCGCGATAGTTTGTCAATGAGCTCTGGACTTTTTTACTCTATGTTGACCTAAGAGCCGATCACACAGCAAAAATGTGCAGCAATGGGTATTTAAAAGTGTGTTGATATTAAGGATGTATACCGAATTTTATCCAATGAAAATTTATCGGCCAAAAATCTTATGCCATTAAATGGACCCTCTCATTTTTGTGGCTTCAATCATTATTGGGGTACCCTTTTAAATCTGGAAGCATTAACAACTTATATCAAAATATATATTGTTATCATTCAATATGGAAAATAATTATTAAGATTTTTGCTATATTGCTAAGCCCTATCTATCCTGTTTTAAGATGTCACACATCTTAATTCTCAGTATTAAATACCAGTTTTCTAGTAATATTTGTGATATTCTACTATTTCTTAATATTTAAAATTGGGTTTATTTGTTTTATATAAAAAAGCACTACAGTGAAAATACTTTGCTAAATTAATAGATTAAGCGAAAAACTTTTATTTCATAATTATGTTTCCTTATGGGGCGACACAGTGGCGCAGTAGGTAGTGCTGTAGCGCCTCACAGCAAGATTCTGTGTGGAGTTTGCATGTTCTCCCTGGGTTTCCCCCGGTTGCTCCGGTTTCCCCCACAGTCCAAAGACATGCGGTACAGGTGAATTGGGTAGACTAAATTGTCCATAGTGTATGAGTGTGTGGATGTTTCCCAGAGATGGGTTGCGGCTGGAAGGGCATCCGCTGCGTAAAAATGTGCTGGATAGGTTAGCGGTTCATTCCGCTGTGGCGCCCCCAGATTAATAAAGGGACTAAGCCGACAAGAAAATGAATGAATGAATGTTTCCTTATATTTTTATTATTTTTGTTAAGTAAAAGTAAGTTTTTATTTTTGTATTTGTATAAACTGGATATCTCGTTCATTCATTTTCCTTCGGCTTAGTCCTTTTATTCATCAGGGGTTGCCACAGCAGAATGAACCGCCAACTTATCCAGCATATGTTTACCCAACGGATGCCCTTCCAGCTGCAGCCCAGTACTGGGAAACACTCATTCACACACATACACTACAGTCAATTTAGTTTATTCAATTCCTCTATAGCGCATGTGTTTGGACTGTGGGGGGAAACTGGAGCACCCGGAGGAAACCCACGCCAACATGGGAGAACATGCAAACTCCACACAGAAATGCCAACTGACCCAGCTAGGACTCGAACCATCAACCTTCTTGCTGTGAGGCCACAGTGTTCATCACTGAGCCACCAGGCTGCCTCTAAATCTGTTCTTTCTAATATTTTGTAATTCACATTTTTAATTTGTTTCATTTGTGTGAATTCAGTTTGTCTAATAAATGCTGTACTTTATTTGATCTTAATTGATTCAATTATTACAGTGTCTCTAACTCTGATTTAATATGAGGGGAAGTAAGGCAAGGCAAGTTTATTTATGTAGCACATTTCATACACAATAGTAATTCAAAGTGCTTAGCAGAATTAAAAGCAGAACATAAAGCAGAAGAAAAGAAACAAGAAAATAATCAAAACAACAAAGAGTAAAAACATTTAAATGAGTTAAAACAGCTTTCAAAGGAATTGAATAGAAAAGAAAGACATAATGACCTGCATTTTATATTTTTATATAGTTAATTTTTTTTAATTTTCTTTAGTGATGCAGTAGGTAGTGCTGTCGCCTCACAGCAAGAAGGTCGCTGGTTCGATCCTCAGCTGGGTCAGTTGGCGTTTCTGTGTGGAGTTTGCATGTTCTCCCTGCGTTCGTGTGGGTTTCCTCCGAGTGCTCTAGTTTCCCCCACAGTCCAAAGACATGCGGTACAGGGGAATTGGGTAGGCTAAATTATCCATAGTCTTTGAGTGTGAATGAGTGTGTATGGATGTTTCCCAGAGATGTGTTGAGGCTGGAAGGGCATCCGCTGCGTAAAACATGTGCTGGATAAGTTGGCGGTTCATTCCGCTGTGGCGACCCCGGATTAATAAAGGGAATAAGCCAAAAATAAAATGAATGATTTTCTTTAGTTTTATTGTTTCTTTATTAACAGTAATTCATGCAGTGCACTACTAGTAACAGCAGGGGGAGACAAAACACCATTCAGCCAGTTTTCTCTTCATCAGCCCCGTTTGAAGCTAAAGATGGAGGTCACCTTTAGATTCACTGTGATTAGTCCATTTGACCTTGCCCTCTGTGACCTTTATATTAAACTAAATAATAATGCATATAAAATCTTTTTTTTCTAGACTGATCACCTGCATCACTGAAAAAAAAAATCATTCATTAATTTTCCTTCGACTTAATCCCTTATTTACCAGGGGTCGCCACAGCGGAATGAACCGCCATTAATTCCAGCATATGTTTTATGCATCGGATGTCCCCGGGTTACCTGGGTTGCAGCAAATGCCACTGGGTTGCCTTCTAGCTGCAACCCAGTACTGGGAAACACCCATACACACTCATTCGCACACACATTCATACACTATGACCAATTTAGTTTATTCAATTCACCTATAGCGCATATGTTTGGACTGAAACCGGAGCACCCGGAGGAAACCCACGCCAACACTGGGAGAACAAGCAAATTCCTTATAGAAATGCCAATTGGCCTAGCCGGGGCTCGAACCAGTGACCTTCTTGCTGTGAGGCGACAGTGAGCCACCCTTATTCTTTTCAGTGATCGCACAAACTCGATGACTGAAAATCCCAATAGTCTGAATGCGATCTCACCTGACTACAGAACAGCAGTGTGTGTTGATTTACTGTAGCTGCAGCCGCTGGTGTTAACAGTAAAGCAGCAGGCGTATTAGAAGGCAAATGTTTAGCTGGCAGTGTTTGTGCAGCACGTCACACACACTCTCAGTTCATTATCAAGCAAGTGTGTGCACGAACAGAACCTCTTTTGTCCTCTTCTGTATCCCAGCATGCCCCTGTGAGCACAAAGACGGCCCAGTTCTGGGGTCAGTGAACAGAATGTGAGCTTTTATATCAAACACTTGCAGCACCAGCAAGAGGTGAAAAAAGCTGTTTTTGGGTCCTCAGAGTGTTCGAGGGCAGGACATGAGCTTTTACATATTTCAATACGGTTCACTTATGATGGTAAAATAAATATATTTGCATAAAATGGACTTTAGGTTTTTAAGGAAAGGCTTCTTTAATGTCAAATTTCAAATTAAAATTGAGTTCTACTTGTCCTTTTAATCATCGATTATTAGTGTTAATTATTATATATATATATACTATATTTTTATGTTTTGTTTATTAATACTCATATAAATAGGGCTGCACAATATATAAAGTTTCAGCATCGATATCGCAATGTGCACATCCGCAACAGTCACATCACAGTATCTGCAATGTCAAGTTGGGATTTTCCACGGTTAAAATCATACATGATTTTTGGATTCAGTGCAGAATTTGGCTAAAGTTAACCAACATGTTTATCATTTGCATTTGTGCTCTGTGAGCATTTCAAGCCAGTTTAAAACATTCAGGCAAGAAATTATAATGCTTTAACTTTAAAAAGATTATTTATACGATGCAGACGGTGATATTTTGCATTTATTTATTGTTATTTTGCCTGCTAGACTTCCAGAAAACCGTAAAATTATGTGCATTTCATTTTAGTCTGTGTATTTCATCCACTGTATTTGTCAATGCTAGTGATTTGGTTAATTTTCATTCATGCAGATGCACTAAACTACAGAATCATCCCAATCAAACAAAAACTATGAATCATTTCCAAATAGAGTGGTTCATTTAATCTGGTGAAAGTATGCTCAATATCATATGTATCGCAGAAAAATTAAATATTGCAATGTCAGGTTTTTTCAATATTGTGCAGGCCTAATATCGATTATTCAATCATTTCCCTAATGCTGTTTAACAGACATATTTTTATCAACACATTTCTAAACATAATAGTTTTAATAACTCATTTCTAATAACTGATTTCTTTTATCTTTGCCATGATGACAGTACATAATATTTGACTAGATATTTTTCAAGACACTAGTAGCTTAAAGTGACATTTAAATGCTTAACTAGGTTAATTAGGTATAGGCAAGTTAGGGTAATTAATCTAATCGAATAAAGCAAAGTCAAAGCCTATCAAAAATATTTATTTCATAAGGGGGGCTAAAAATATTTCTCTAGCAGTTAAAAAAATTCATTAAATCAAATAAATGAAACTTTCTCCAGACCACAAATATAACAGTAATACAGCGTACACATTTGCAATATATATATATATATATATATATATATATTTACATACAAGTAATTTAAGAATAATTCAATTAATGAACATGAGTACTTCACATTCATGTTTCATGCATTTTAGTTTAGTTGCTGTGTAGTTTTATCTTAAAAAAGATGTGTACATCTACATATTAAATATATTTAATATTAGCTATTCTAGCTATTGTTTGTGTTTAAAAAACAAACAAAATTAGAATTATTTTATTAGCTGACTAATATTTGACTGTTATATAATACTATATTAATTTACTGTTATATAGTAATAATAATATTTCAAATCTCTTTTTCATTTTTTATAATGCTTTATTTTTTGCGTATAATAATTGTTACTTTTCAGTTTTTTGTAATTTTTCTATGATTTAAAAATAACTATAATTAAATTAATATTTATTATAAATATAAAATTTTATTTGCCAGTTGTATTATTTCATGTTGTTCATGCATTTAAGATGCTGATTAATGTAATAAAAGTTTTGAAGAGCTACAACCAATTTTAAAAATTATAATCTCATCGTTCTCCTTTTGAGTCTTTTATTGGTTACCTTGGGCTAATGCAAGCATGTATTTTATAAAATATTATTAAAAGTATTTATTTACTTATTTGACAACATTATTCTGAAGTGAGCTTGCATGCATTTGTGATAGTGGTGAATGTATTTTTATATCTATTTTAATTTCATTTTTTTTATTATAAATTTTTTTTACCTTTTATTGGACAGCATATTGTTTTTTGTCTGTTTTTAAGTGTTAGAATCATTCATTCATTTCTTTTTGGTTTAGTCTCTTTATTAATCAGGGTTCGCCACAGCGGCATGAACCGCCAACTTATCCAGCATATGTTTTATGCCAGGGGTGTTCAAACTCGGTCCTGGAGGGCCGGTGTCCTGGAGAGTTTAGCTCCAACCCTAATCAAACACACCTGAACCAGCTAATCAAGCTCTTACTAGATATATTAGAAACTTCCTGGCAGGTGTTTTGAAGCAAGTTGGAGATAAATTCAGCAGGACACCGGCCCTCTTGGACCGAGTGTGAACACCCCTGTTTTATGCAGCAGATGCCCTTCCAGCTGCAACCCAATACTGGGAAACAGTGTTAGAATCATCCTGAATAATTAAAATTTAAGTAATTAAACTGAAAATGCACTTATATCAACAGATGGTTCTACTATGCATTAGTCTGTTTGGATTATATCGGAAACTCTTTTATTGTTTTAATTTGTACACTTTTTTCTTTTCTTCACGTTTCAGGCAACATTTTGTCTACCTACCTTTTTTTTTTTACATGATATTAATGTGTTCTCCTCCTGCGCTGAGAATTCTGGGAAAGTGTGTTTTTAAAGATGAGCAGACTTTGATCTTTTGTCTCTCTCTCTCTCTTTACCTGCAGGACCTGGAAATCGTTTATTCATACCTGCATGGAATGGAGGCTCTATCCAACCTCCGCGAACACCAGCTGAGGTAAAACTCAACAATCTGGCAAATAGATGGAACAAACGCAGTGTTTTTGAGGCCAAACAGGTGCTGGATTATGGGTTATGCATACAGATGTCAGACAGATGTGCGGCTTTTATTTGTATTTTCTCACTCAGATTTGTTTTCTGAGGGTTCTAAAAGTCAACTTTGAGCTTTATTTTTAGTATAGAGAAGTTGATTCTGGTAATTCAGGCATGCACATGTAATTCAGACATACTAGCATCTCATTTTTGCTAATTAATACAATAATTTACACCAAAAATGTAAATCTGTACTTGATTTATGAAGTTGTCCCAAGTCTGTATGAGTTGTCTTGTCTAGAAACTGTTTGGTTGGTCACATTCTTAAAGAAAAACATCTTTTGTGTTCAGAATTAAAAGAAACTCATGCTTGTGTATTTCATGTGTAGTTGTTAATTATCTAATATTCACAGTTCAAATATTTGAGTTTTTCAAGAACAGTTTTAGGATATTAGAGAGCTTTAGCTAGCTTATTTTAATTTTAATACATTTTATACACTGTAAAAATGCTCTAAAATGTACAGTTTTACTGGCAGTTTTGGTTGCCAGTATTACTGTAAAATCTACAAGTGCACTGTAAATTAACAATGACAATTGTGCTGTAAAGCTGTAAATTTTGCCAGTAATACTGTAAAAATTGGCATTATTATGTAAAATTTACAAGCGCATTATAAATGAACAATTAATTGTAAAACTAAAGCACAGTTGTAATTGTTAATTGACAGTGCGCTTGTAAATAACAATTACAACTGTGCTGGAGTTTTACAATTAATTATTAACTGTCAAATTTACAGTGTTTTTTTTTAAAGTGTGGTTATCAATTTAAATTTTTTATATTTCGCTATATGTTTATTGTTTTCCAATTTGTACCTTATTTTATTTTATTTTATTGTTTTTTTGTTTTGTTTTTTATTATTTATTTTGTTTTATATTTTATTTAATTTAGCAAGTTATTTCAGTGTATTAGTTTTAATTAAATTTAATATAGTTAAGATCTTTTAATATGTATTGATATAATATTTATTTATTTAGCCAAGTCAGTATTGAATATAATTTTTTTAAATTTAATTTAATAAAAAATAATAATAATTTATTAGTTTTATAATTTTTTTTTATTTTTTTTTATTAGTTTATCATAATTTTTTTTGTTTTGCATTTTATTTAATTTTTTTATTTAGCAATTTATTTCAGTTTGATAAAATTATTGAGCAGTTAACAGATAATTGTATTCGTTTTAATTAAATTTAATATAGTTTAGAGATTTTAATATCTATTGATATATTTATTTTTGCATGTCAGTATTTAATATTTTATTTTATTTATTTGTTTTATAATTTATTTTATTTGTTTTTTAGTTTATTTGTTTTTCAATATAAATTTTATTTTATATTTTATTTTATATTGCAAATTATTTCAGTTTGATGTAAAAAATTGATTTCAATATCTATTGATGTAGTATTTATTTAGTCAGTATTTTTTTATTTTTTTATTTAAGCAATGCGTTATACTCTTTTAGATTATTTTCATTTCCATTGGCCTCATTTGTGAGCAGCCATTCATATTTAATTCTGTTATTTCTGCAATAGCAGTTTGACTCACTGCATTGTTGTCTGAACTCTTAAATAGGTTTACCTTCTCAGGCACCTCACGTCCTCATATTTCTACCCATGTGTATATTTTGGGAGTAAGCACTTTGCTACTTGACCAGGGTGTTGTAGAACATTCCGGGCCCTACCTTGACCCTCCAGCGGCCCAAACGCATCAGATGGACTCGCTCAACTTCTTCTCCTCTCACACTTTGAGTAATATCTGTTGAATAATGTTTTTGTCCTCTGGAATGTTTTGCTCTGTAAAAAATGCATCCACGTTTGCTTAAGCAGCACTTCTACATAAAACAACAGTGAATTATATCGTCCACAAACACTGCTGTTGTCCTTGTGCTGCTTATAGAGACAGTTCACCCATTAAAGGGGCAGTTACCCCAAAATTGAAAAAGTACTGTTTACAAATTTGGAAAATATTTTAAAATTCAAGTAATGGACATGAAAATTTGATGTTGATATTAGTATATCTACATATAAATTATATTATATTATCTATTCTAGTTATTTTTTGTAAAAAAAAAATTGAATCAATTCATTAACTGACTAATATTTTAGTGACATTAATAATAATAATAATAATAATAACAAAAATAATAATGATAATAATAATATTAATAATATTGTTTTTCAAATGTGTATTTGTTTAAAATGCATTCTTTTTTACATATTCTTTTTTTGTTTTAAATTTTTTAAATGTAAATTTAGTGGTTTT
>CAIGQZ010035043.1:4320386-4345386 GCA_903798205.1 Danio tinwini
TATATATATATTGCATAACCAAATATTATTGAGGACATGTCCACGTGTTGTGCGATAAGTCCATATATTGATTATTGTAACAGGCCTAGCTATATCTTAGATGATTTACTCACCCAAATTAACAGAAAAATGCAATTTTTGGGTGAACTATCCCCTTTCACCCCTTCCAAATAAAAAGCTTAAATAATTTGAATACCACAATACTTCAATGCATCATAAAATATGCATGTTCACGAGTACAGAAAACCACTTCCTGTCTATATTTGCACTCAATGACTGATCTGGGAAATGAATGGAAAATGCATTCCTGCAAATCTCTATATTAATGCATGTAACATGCAGAATTCACATGCACTACATTTCTTTTCTGTTTCTTTCTGCACCTCGCTTTGACGTAGGCGTTTGAGGCTCAGCCCACACACACATATACACGCACACACACACACACACCCACTGCTATTTTTACACAGCGCCAGTGAGAGAGGCGAGTGGGGGGGGTGAGGAGAGAGAGAGTCTGACTCCAATCTCTCCTCCGTTTGCAGGTGGACTATATGGATGAGAATGAGGAGTATTTCCAGCGGCAGGCATCGCACCGACAGTCTCGCCGACGCTTTCGGAAGATCAACCAGAAGGGAGAGCGGCAGACCATCATTGACACCGTAGACCCCTATCCTGCTGGCAAGCCCCCTGTGGGGCGGGGATACCATACGGTCAGTGGTGTTTTAACACTATACCTGTGCTGCTTTTCTGTTATGACTGACTCACCTGTCCGGGTCTGCTTTCCTGTTTGCTGACGTGCTGCTGGGTGTTATGTTGAGAGTGCTTGTTTTTGATTTGCTGTCATTATTTGTGCATAGAGATGGAGGGTTGATCCTAATCTGATACTGCAGTGTACACTGAACAAAATGATTCATTGCATTTACTCATTTATTTTAAGGTAAATGGTTGCAGACAGTTTACATGAGCTGGATTTAAACATACAATTTCAATTTAGTAATGCTCAACTTCATTTGTTTGTTTAAATTCAGCCCATTTAAATTGTTTGGATTCAGTTACCTTAAAATATTGTAGTAAATGTTATGACTTTTTTTCTCAGTGTTTTATTGATATATTTCATAGTATGGATATTAGTATATATGTACTGGATTTCCAATGATAAATGGTTTGTGTATTAAATAATTATGCTGTTAAAGGGATAGTTTACTCATCATTTATTCACCCTTAACAAGTTGTTGTTGTTTTTTTACACAAAAGAGATACTTTGAAGAATGCTGGTAACCATTGACTTCCATAGTATTTGTTTTTCCTACTATGGATGGCAATGGTTACACTGCAAAAATTACTTTTCTTATTTAGAGTTTTTGGCTTGTTTCTAGTCAAAATTCAGTTTAGTACTGTTCAACTTCATTTATTTGTTTACATTTAGCCCATATAAATTGTTTGGAACCAGTTACTTTAAAAAATGTAAAAAATGTGTTTATTAAATATTTATGCTGCTAAAGGGATAGTTTACTCTTAAATTACAATTCTGCAATCATTTATTCACCCTTAACAAGTTTTTTTTTTTTACACAAAAAAAAATACTTTGAAGAATGCTGGTTACCGTTGACTTCCATAGTATTATTATTATTTTTTTACTATAGACGTCAATGGTTACACTGCAAAAAATGCTATTCTTATTTAGAGTTTTTGTCTTGTTTCTAGTCAAAATTGAGTTTAGTACTGTTCAACTTCATTTGTTTGTTTAAATTTAGCACATATAAATTGTTTGGAACCAGTTACCTTAAAAAAATGTAATAAATCCAATGAATTTGTAGTATTGATATATTTCATAGTATAGGTATTAGTATATGTACTTGATTTCCAATGATAAAAGGTTTGTGTATTAAATAATTATGCTGTTAAAGAGATAGTTTACTCAAAAATTACAATTCTGCAATCATGTATTCACCCTTAACTAGTTTTTTTCTGTTGAACACAAAAAAGAGATACTTTGAAGAATGCTGGTTACCGTTGACTTCCATAGTATATATTTTTTTCTAATGATAAAGGGTTTGTGTATTAAATAATTTAGCTGTTAAAGGGACAGTTGACCCAAAAATTCTGCAATCATTTATTCACCCTTTACTTTTTTTTCTGTTCAGCACAAAATGAGATACTTTGAACAATACTATTAACCATTGACTTCCATAGTATTTTTTTTACTATGGATGTCAGGGGTTACACTGCAAAAAATTATTTTCTTTTTTTTTGTGTTTCTTAAATTTTCTAAATTTAGTACTGTTTAACTACATTTGTTTGTTTAAATTTAGCCCATATAAATTGTTTGGAGCCAGTTACCTTAAAAAATTTAGTAAATCCAATGAATCTTTTTTTCAGTGTGGTATTGATATATTTCATTAGTATAGGAAGTAAAGGTATATGCACTTGATTTCCAGTGATAAATGGTTTGTGTATGAAATAATCATGCTGTTAAAGGGATATTTCACTCAAATATTACAATTCTGCAATCATTTATTCACCCATAACTCTTTTTTTGGTTCTGTTGAATCTGTTGAACACAAAAGAAGATACTTTGAAGAATGCTGGTAACCATTGACTTCCACAGTATGTGTTTTTTTCTATTATGGATGTCAATGGTTACACTGCAAAAAAATGCTTTTCCTACTTAGAGTTTTGTCTTGTTACTAGTCGAAATATCTGAAAAAAAAAATCCTAAATCAAAAGCATTTGTTAGACAAGTACAAAATATTGTCTTTTTTTTTTAAATAATATGTGAAAATTAAGTTTTTTTTTCTTAAAACAAGTCAGATAATCTGCTAATGTGGTAAGCAAAGTCATTTTGTTTTCACTTTGAAATAAGATTATTTTATTTAGCCCATTGGCAGTTTATTTTTTTAGGAATTATTGACTAATTATTTCTATAAATACAATATTTTTTATTTTTATTTGTGTATTTCTTTTCAAACTCATAAACATATCAAGGCAAGACACACGAGGGTGAGTAAACAGTGAGTTTATTGAACTATTCCTTTAAGTCACAGGTGTCAAACTCCTTTCCTGGAGGGTCACAGCTCTGCACAGTTTAGTTCCAACCCTAATTGAACACACCTGATCAAACTAATTAAGTCCTTTAGGCTTATTTCAAACCTGCAGGTAAAGCTGCGGTCACACTAGGGCTGCTACTGAAACCGCCTACTACTCAGTAGTTACTGCATTTGAATTTAAACGTACTACTCGACCGTTAGAAAAGTACATTCTAAACAGTATGAATGTGAGCAGTATGAATGGAATTCGGACGTACTACATCCGCCATTTTGTCATGGTCATGTGACCTACCTGCGTCAGTTTCGTCGATTCACTTCTATTCATGAATTCTCTCGCGGAGCATCATGGGATAGCGCAGAGTGCATGGGATGCACACTTTAGAAGCTCGCCGGAAGTAGTAAGTCATTCAGGTACTTCTCGCATACTGATTTTCGAATTCTATGAATTCAGACATACTACTCGGCTCGCATACTGATTTTAGCGTACTGTATAGTATGAAAGTATGCAGTTTCAGACGCAGCCTCGAGCTTGAGCTTGCGTACGGCACTGTGAAAAGGGGAGGGATTAAACAAGATGATTAGACATAACAAAAAAGCGAGCAATTAGTCTATATTTTAAATTTCTGTCCAGAGAGGTCATGTTTTGATCCTCGATTGGTCTCACGCAGACAAGTGATGCGATTTCACAGGTCAAGCTTGAACTTGAGCTTGAGCTTGAATGCAGCGAATTGTGAAACTTGACACATTAGCTTGCGCTTCCGGTCTGACGCATTGGCGTGACTATGAATGGAAGTCATAGTAAGTGTAAATAAAAGTGTAGTGTGACCGCAGCTTGTGTGTTGAAGCAGGGTTGAAACTAAACTGTGCAGGGGTGCGGCCCTCCAGGATCTTAGCTTGACACCCCTGCTTTAAGTAATGAACCTGGAAATTATAGTTTGTTAGTATAATTCTTAAAGGGGTAGTTCACCTAAAAAATGGGAATTTGCTCAGTTTCTTTCCACAAAAAAGCTATTTTAAAAATATATTGGTATACTATAGCAGTCACGGAGTACCAGTTAGTAGCATTTTTCTAAATAACTTTACATACATGTGAAGGTTTAAAAAAAAAAACTGCGGTGGAGTTAATTGTGAATTAATTATCAATTTTGGGTGGACTATCCTTTTGATAATGTCATCGGCATATCATCACTTTATTAAATCTTAATGTTTCTTGCCTCTATAATATGTAAATAATGCAAGACAATAATGCATGTTATACATAAATAGTGCAGATAAACAACCTTTGTACTGCCCAAATGAGTTACTCAGTGTTTTGATTTAAGCTAATATTGAATCTTATTATAGATTTGTTCATACTATCATTCTTTTAACCCTAACTGATGTAGTGAAGTTTTTTGTTGCTTAAACAGCCACTTCAGCAGATAGATCTCATGGCCATATTGCAGGAGGCCAATGCCAACATTCATTGGGCTCAAACTGTGAAAGATGGCTTCATTTTCGCTTATGAATTGAGCATCAATCGATCATCTTCAGCTTTGATTACGGTGTGGTTTTGTCATGGCATTGCTTTAACAACCATATGCAGTGTCACAAAGTTTATTTACATCAAGTGTTGCACTGTGATTGTTTAAATGGCTGTTTCAGTTAGGGTTAAAAGACTAGTTGGCAAACACATAACATGCAGAAACATAATCACTGCCATGAACATCAAGTCATAGACCATTAAAGTCTGGGGAAAGAGAATTCTGACACCGTGTCCTAACAAGTAAAGCGACAAGATTTCAGTGAGAAGCAATTTTGGCATCTGCACTAAATGCAAAGCAACAGGACAAAAACATTTTAAATACCAGCCACTGCACTCCCAACCAAATTGTAATGTGTTTAGTCTAAAACATATTAAACCTCTTAACATTATTAATAGGCTACTGAGTGACTGGTGTTGTTAAATGAGGTTTTGACTTTCATTATCACATCGTTTGCTAGTTATTTTATTTTTAAGATCTCAGGGTAAACTGTCTCCTGCTTTTAGTAGTATGACAATGTATGTCACGTGAAGTTGTATTGAATCTCAACGTGGTAGTATTTAACATTGAATAAAGCCCATAATCAGTACCTGAGGGGATCTTTGTCATTGTAGTTTATGCTGTTGTTCTGTGGCGATAACCGGTTTTATGGTTTACAGCAGTTTGCAAAAGTCAAGATTTTAATACCGCTAAAATGTTCTGTTATTACGTTCCCAAGGTATATGTCAGTTTTTTATGTAATTTTTATGTGTTGTAATGAAGAGAGCAGGACTCCTTGATTTATTTTATTTTATTGCTTTAGGCAAGTAGTACATGTTCAACAAATACTTTTGCTTCAAATCATCTAAATCACTGCGTCAGCGCATTGAGAAGTAACAGTTTGTTTGCAAAAGCCTCTAAACGCCACTTGCCTTTAACAGCAAAAGCTGCTATGTCCCAAGAACCTAAAGGCGCGAATCGAATCATATGTTTTCAATGTAGCAGCGCTACATGCTTTTATGAGGAGGTTTTAAAAGATGCAGTTTAATGAACTGGATGAGCCTCTCTGGCTGTCAGTGACAGGCAAATGAAAACCTTACTTACCTCAAAACTCTGTGCATTATAAGAAAATTATAACACACTGAACAGTCGGATGTGTAGCACGCATTCATAACGTTTTTTTGCACAGTGATGCTACTTTGAATGAGTCAGATTTAGTTTACATTAAACGGCAACTGCGTTTCACAAAAGATGAAGTTAAGATGCCGTTCTTTTATCCCACGCGGATGCTATGAGGATAAATAAGAGACCAAAAAGAGACCAAGACCTTGCGTATGGTGAGAATGAATAAATGACAGCTTCTAAAAGTGTCTGAGAGGCATCCCTTTTTGGCCAATAAGCCTACCTTGTGTTTTATTTGCTAATGTAAGCTATTTTTAAAAAGATAAATATAATGTATAAAACTATACATTATTTACTTCATATTACCTATACGTCTGATAAGCTTTTTATATTAATGGACAACACACAGATATTGATGTTTCATAATGTTTTACACTACATTATTTGAATCTAACAAGCTTCGTTTACAATGTTTACATTGTTCTACTTGCATCTTAATCCCAAATATCAGAAATGACAACAGATTGTTAAGATTTAATTAATGTAAATTTTAATGTTATTGATTATGCACTTACTTGACAGATTTCATTCATTCCTTTTCCTTCTGCTTAGGCCCTGTTTTATCAGGCGGAATGAATCGCCACTTACTTGACAGATTTCAGTATTTTTAATTTAGGTGGTCTGTGTAATGTTTTTTTATGTTTGGTAAAATAATTTCTAATTGCATCTTTAGTGATTTTTCAACTAATTACACTTTCTTGTCCCAATAGGTGGATTTAGAGTTTTTTTTTTTTTGCAAAAGAAGCACAAGTGGATTTAGCTGGTTTCGACGCAAAATAAAATCTACCTTGTTAAAAACCAAAGAGTTGTCTAAAGTAACATTTAAAAAAAAAAGGTTATTTTATTTACTAACTAATAACCTTTTCATTATCTATACAATGACATTTCTAAACCTTAATCAAAGGAGCCTGATAGAAAATGCTTATTTACAAATGAAGAGGTTTGATGGATTTAGAGGGTTATGCATCTAAACTCTTCAAATGTTTCTTAAAATAAAATAAATTGTGTCTTGTTTTACCTATAGACATTTAAAAAGAACTTATTTTAGAGCAGTAATCACAATACCGTGGTATTTTTATCCAAAATTTATACCGGCCCATGCCTAGGTGGTTATGATGCCTATTAAAGAGTTAACATGGAAAAGATACCTTTTATCGCATGTCACAGTGTCACATGTTGTTAGGATACATTGTAAGAATTGTTTGTAAACACATTATATTAATGTTGGAAATGTATTTCTGAAACAATTTAGTAAGTCTCTGAAGTATGTAGTACTGAATTGTAGACTTAAACCGATTAACAGTTTTTAAGATTTGTTTGGTGGGCCTAAAGAAATGCTTATAATAACTACTGCATATTGATTCTCCTGCTCAAACTTGAGTTACTCTGTTCTTCACTACAGCTTACAATTTAAAAACATTGAGTGTTTACAATTCACAAACACCAACTGTACCACTATTTTTTTTTATCTCACCAGAGCTTGCATTTTTATAGTGTCTGTCATTGCTAAGCAGCCATGAAATTGCCACACTCGCCTTGAAGATGAGAAGATGCAGCGTGCTCAAACCTGTATGGATGTATAAAGCCAATTAAGCTAACGTTAATACGGTTAGCATTATCCATTCAGGCTATAGCAGTATTTAACATTTGAAAGTTGTCTGCTTTCCTGTTAATGGGTGTGATTTCAGTCAGTGGACATGGCCTATAATGCTTCCTGCACTCTCAGATATAAACAATAGTATCTGGATGCAGCCTTTATGATGCAAGCTGAGATTGCATCGCTTAGAGATGCAATTTCAGACACAATGCACTCAATGGATCTAATGATGTCACTGTGAGGGGTAGGGTTAGGGGTGAGGTTGGGTGAGCACATTAAAAAGCATTGGATGCAGCTCAGATTGCACTGCACCGAGTCTGCAGCCAGACCCCTCTCAAAATAAAGCTGTCACTGGGGTGGCACCTTTTCAAAAGGTACACATTGGTACTTAAAGGGTCCATATTGGTACCTCTAAAGTATATATTAGTACCTAAATATTTTAAGAGGAACAATTTTGTACTTTTTAAGTATTAATATGTACCCTTAATGTATTAATATGGACCTTTAAGGTACAATTTTGTACCTTTTGAAAAGGTGCCAACTCAGTGACAGCTCATGTACCTTTATTTCTGAGAGTGTGTGAACTGTTATGTCAAGGTTTCCGCTACATTCATTCTTTCATGGCGGGGCGCCACACCAAAATTCATTTCGCCACAGCTACATTACAGCTTCTCAAAAACATTCAGTCATTTTTTTTTTTTAATAGTGGGTTATAATCGCACCAAAACGTATTAAAAGCTAAGTGAATTATAATATAGCATCCTAGCCATATCAGCCTAGAAAATAGCAACCTTTCATTTATTGTCAGTCTTAGTACTACATGATGTAACGAGTCAAGCTTTAAATAGTAAAATTGTCAAAACACTCTGGTCGTTTTTGAGTGAGATGCTAATGGTCTAATCCGATTCAATGATCTATGCTAAGCTAAGCTAAAAGTGCTACTGCCAGATCTGGAGATTGGACAACATCTGTGACCATTTTTTGTCAGTTTGTAAAATTTATAGCAATGCACTTATTTGAGGGAATTGAAAAGTTCCTATTTTTTAGGCCGATATATCTAGGAACTATACTCTCAGTCTGGCGTAATAATCAAGTAATTGTGCTGTCGTGCCATGGCTATAGCAGGTGCAATAATATTATGCAGATTTTAGCTTGTGGTGCAAGTGAAGGGCTTGGATGCTGGGGACTATTTTCAGGTGCTGCATAATATTATTGTGTCTGCTGCAGCCATGGTACAGCAGCAAAGTTCTGTGATTAGTTCCTAGCCATATCAGCCAAGAAAATAGCTACTTTTCTTTTTTATTCGGTCTCAATACATCATCGAGTCGAGCTTTAAACAGGAAAATTATCAAAAGTCTTTGGTTATTTTTGCGTGTGATGCTAATGGTCTATGCTAAGCTAAGCTAATAGTGCTAATAGTGCTAGATCTGGAGATTGTCTGAATGTATTCAAAAATGGTCAAATTCAATTCTAGAGGTTTTGTGAAATGAGCCTATATCCCAAAAAAATATATAAATAGTGGTCGTAGCTCATTATAAAATGTAAAAATTGTGATTTTTTTTTTTTTCATTTAAATTTTTTTATGTGTTTTTTTAGCTCATTAGTGCCATTTTAGTCAACCCAACCTCTATTCTGTATTACTTTTTTTTAATAACTTTTCCCCTCATTATTTCTCTTAAATGTCTAACTGTTGGCCTGCAGTAGCTTATGCTGATTGTGTGTGTGTGTGTGTGTGTGTGTGTGTGTGTGTGTGTGTGTGTGTGTGTGTGTGTGTGTGTGTGTCTGTCTGTCTGTCTGTCTGTCTGTCTGTCTGTCTGTCTGTCTGTCTGTCTGTCTGTCTGTCTGTCTGTCTGTCTGTCTGTCTGTCTGTCTGTCTGTCTGTGTACGCACGCTTTAGTTTTGTATTTGTACTTGTGTATTTGCTGGTGTGTCTGCTGTCAGGATGTGCTTTTGGCTTCAGATGTGCTGCTGTTTTATGAGCTGGTTCTCCTCTGAGCTCAGAGCAGACTGAAGTGAGAGTCCACTGCTCTGCATGTGTGATATACAACACCATCACACCCCTGATGAGTAGAGGAACCAGAGAAAGACACAAATCAGTGATGCATATGTATTTACATTAGATGCTGTAGTCAGATGGATAATACTTAACTTATTGTCAGCCATAAGGTTTTTATTTAGTAGTTTTTTGTTGTTAAAATTAACACATTTGTTTCCTTGTGTGATCACATATTTTAAAAAGCCATTTTAATTAAATTTGTTAAAACATTTACAAAGACATACATTTATTTTCTCTTTGGGTTTGCATGCATTATTTATTTATCTGTTTGATATAACATTGACAGAAAATGGCATTTATTTAGATTCTATCAGGTTATCAAATTTCAAATGTTTATTTATTTATTTATTTATTTATTTGTTTATTTATTCCTTTTTTGTGTATTTATTTATTTATTTATTCATTTATTTGTCTATTTTTATTTATTAATTTATTTGTTATTCATTTATTTATTTATGTATTTATTTGTATATTTATGTATTCATTTATGTGTCTATTTATTTTTTTATTCATTAATTGTTTTATTTATTCATTTATTTGTTTATTTATTCATTTATTTATTGGTTTATTTATTTATTTTTGGAAATAATATGCATGAATACATAATTTACAGTAAGAGCAAAAAACATGAATATAGAAAATTATACAGGCCACTATTTTGTTTGATAATATGATCAAATATTTAATGTTTTAATATTTACATATTTACTTTTATTTTATAAATACATATTCTTGTTTAATGAATTCATTCATTCATTTATTTATTAATTCATTTATTTATTCAATTATTAATTTATTTTTGAAAATAATATGCATGAATCAATCATTTACAGTAAAAGCAATAAACATAAGTATAGACAATTATGCAGGTCACTTTATTTTGTTTGATAATGTCATCAAATATTTAATGTTTTAATATTTACATATTTATTTTTTAAATGTTTTATTTTTTAAATTATTGATGTTTTATTAAATTAGTATTTATTCATTTATTTAAAAAAATGTATTTTGTTTTATTTTGATATGCAGTAAATGCAAAAACAAATGTTTATTTGTTTGTTTCTTTGCAATAACATGCACCAAATAATAATTCACAAGACCATAAACGTGTATGTAGAAGTTATTTATATCAGTTTTGATTTTTGTGGTCATTTTAAGGAATGGTTGGCATTCTTACCATCAGCTTCTGAAAAAACAGGCGCGTTCTCCATGTGCTTGTCCTCTGATAGCTTGAGAGAAGAACAAACAGAGTTGTATTTTACTCCACTAAATCTCCAGCAGATTTGACAGCCAGGCTCTGCTTTCATCACATTGTTGGGCGTGAGTTTTTCCACAGATGTTTCTTGGAGGTTCAAAGCTGGACCCTTACCTAGACACATTCTTGCTTTTTCTCTCCCAAAACTACTGCAGCTCATTCCCAGCATTCCTCGCATTCCCTCGGGACTGAAGCCAGTGTTGTCTTGTTTGGAAATTCTTGTTTTGTTTGGTGGTACAAAATACATCAAGCATCATTGAGCTAAATGTTTTTTCCCTCGAGATGCATTACAACGGGACACTAATGTTAATTTCCCACCATTGTACCTCCTCAGCTGCACGGTTTTCCACAAACCGCTCCATTTTTTGTTGTTATGGTCCGTGGGAAGAGATTTGGACCATGGTTTTGTTGTTGAGTTCAGTGGCAACAGACGTGAGGAAGTTCACAGTTGTGTCTTCAAGAGAACTGGATGTTAAGCTGAATGCGTTTCTGCTAATCTGAGAGTTTCTTACTCATTTTGAGTGCTCTTTCAGAGCCAGAGCTTAGTTTCACATCATTTATTTGTCTTTCAAAAGCCAAACACTAGCTCTTAACCAGGAAAAGTGTTTATGAGTAGCATCAATAATTGCATACATTTTTCGTAATCATACGTAAATTTGAACTTTTTTTCATTCATTTTCCTTCAGCTTATTCCCTTATTCATCAGGGGTCGCCACAGCGGAATGAACCGCCAACTATTCCAGCATATGTTTTACACAGCGGATACCCTTCCAGCCACAACCCAGTACTGTGAAACACCCATACACTCTTATTCACACACACACACTCATGCACTATGGCCAATTTAGTTCATCTAATTCACCCACGGCAACACAGGCCAACCAGGGCTCGAACCAGTGACCTTCTTGCTGTAAGGCAACAGTGCTAACCACTGAGCCACCGTGCCACCCTCACATTTGAACTTCTCATGAAAAAAACTGTCTAATTCTCACCACATGCATATGCACATGAGCTTGTTCTTCAACCCGTTCTTCTGTTAGTGAATTTGGAGTCTTCTAAATGTGCGTTTGCATGTACGAGGTTAGCACTTTGCATGATAGATGTCCATAGAAAGACAATTGTGGCCCAGAAAAAAAAGAAAGAAAGATGTTGCAAAAATGTTGATTAAGAAATATTGCATAATTCAATAAGGACTTCTCTGGGCAATCTAAAGGCCGGGACATACCAAACCAACAATCACGGCTGGGCTTCTTTGGTTGGCATTGGTCTGCTTAGTTAGTTTGGTGCTTTCCACACGTAGCCTCTCATCAGATTACCTTGGAGCTTATTGGCTTGATTCAGCATGTAGAATCAATGTGCTTGGATTGGATATTCAGCAATGAATCAGAGTGTGAGTGGTGTGACGTAGTAAATTGTCGTAGTAAATAAACAATGCAAGTCAAGTATGATTTTGTTGCATTTTCAAATATTTGCAAACGATATGGATTATCAGACATATTTGCTGGAGCGAATCCCTCCGTGGTGACTGACAATTACTGTGATAATAGTACTGAACGCTGCCTTGCTTACACTTTGCATACATGTGTCGGATGTTCCAGTTTCCTGTTCTGAACAAGAAAACAGATACTGGCATCCATCGTCCTCCCATGCAGGCACAGAATGCACACTCTTATTTTAGTCAGCTGTTGTCTGTTTGGTGTGTTCACGGGCAGCTCTTTGGTTCAGACAGAACCAGACGCGAGCCAATGTGAGGGTTCAACACGGTAAAGTTTCATCTGTACTAGTTGTTTGATGTCAGCTTGTTGCATCCCGGACTTAAAGTGACTGAACAGACATTGGTCACTCTCAGAAAACATATCTGTCTGCTCTATTGACCTTATTCTTCAATGCGGAAGTGCGCTCGTTTTTGCGATTGTTTTAGAACTTCCGATTCAGTCGCCTATGGGAGAAATGACTAGGAATAATAAACGGCTGAAAATGGTCAAACTACTCGCTTTACAAACAAGTGTTTGCATGATTATACAGACAAAATAGAATAATATAATAAGAAAACCTCCGTTTGCAACATCAAGCAGCAGAATGAGCTGTTTTTAACGTCTAAAAATGAATGGAAGTGAATGAGACCGGAAGTCTCAAGCCAAAACGATTCAAATGGCTGCGCCCGCTCATACGCAGAGAATAAGGTGAATAAAGACATGCTCTTTCTTGTGAACACACATCACTATGTCTTCGAGCAGTTCCGAGTGTGCCATGCCCCCACATAGGGTGACACACAATAATCAGCGTGTATATATATATTCATATTGGACCACTAAATGTTTAATGTCTAGCTAATTTTCACCCACACTGTAAATTACATATCTAATTATATGTAGTGTTCTTTCATAGGCATACAAAATCACTGCGTACATGTGGTGTAAGTTTTCATACATTTTAGGGTGCTTTCACACCTAGACTTTTGTTCCGAAACCTGGAGCGTTTGCCCAGTTTGCACGGTTCGTTTGGCATATGTGAACAGGGCAACCATGCTCTGATCCGCGCCAAAGCAACCGCTTTGAGACCGCCTGAATGAGGTGGTCTCGGCTTGATTGAAACGAACTCTGGAGCGGATCGATTGTAGTGAGAAAGCGATACGATCCGAACCCGGCTATATCACAGTGATTTATGGATGTGTAATAGGCATATGGCTATATAAAGAGAGAATTATGAGTAGGGCGGGAGGTTATTCCAGACATCCCAAGTCTCCCGGAAGTTCCGGGAGTTTCCTGCAAATGCACAGAGACTCCCGGATGCCCGCAAACGAGTGATAATCTCCCGAAATCGCGCGTCTCACCCTTCTCATCACCCCTCCCTACCGCATCCCTCCTCGCTCTTCAGACACGTCGCGCGCACCCTGTCAAACACCACCAAACCACCCCCGACAGCTGAGCGGGACTCTGCAAAATAAACCGTGAAACTCTGACCAATGTGAGGAGAGTTGCACGTGACTTGTTTTACTCGCACGTGACTTGTTTTAGTTATTTTGGTCCGTTTAGAAACTTTGCTGTGTGAAAGCAAACCGCACCAAGAACAAAAAGCAACAATGTAACAATTTTAATCCCTGTTTCGAAACAAATGAATCGATTCAAAGGTGTGAAAGCACCCTTAGTTTTTGATGAATAATATCCATATGCACATTTTAAGAAAATATTAGTATGGCGCATGTCTAATGAATGAGACCTATTGTCTGGTAGAACGTTTTTATTTTTTGGAAATAACTTGATGCTAAACATGTTATTCTTGCTAGTAATATCAGTCTAATACCCTTGAGCTTCACAGGCACGTTATTTACTGTGTTGGGATGCTTATGTAGGTTCACAAAAAAAGCAACAACAACAACTATGAACATCAATAGCAGCAATGCAACGTCCACCTTTATTAAGCATTTGGAATTGCTGGACAAGATGAAATATTTAGTGATGCAAGACAGGGCTCTATGGCAAATCGGTTATGAGTCTCATCCAACAAATACGGCTAGATATTGATCCAGATGTCGTGGTTCGATTCACATGATTCGCTTGTGTATTCTCGATTTGATTCATTTGTGTATTGCTCTGCTGTCTCTGATGGCAATATGTCATGCCTATAGTAAACACACACACACCCTGATGACCTGGCGAGAAAGAGAAAACATCAGGGAACAAAGTTGTTCAGTTTTTAAGAATCTACTGAATTTAACAGTTTTTTTAAAAATTAATCATTGAAGAATCAATATTTTTGTCCACCCTATAGATGAATCAACTTAGCCCTTCACAAACATAACATCGTGCATTAGGCCGGAGTATCTCAACAACCTCACAGAGACTTGCTGACAGGATTAATTTGATTCAGTTTCTGGAATCAGTGAAATTATTGTTCTCTCTCAGTTGAACTCGACAGACTCTCTCTCTGCCCTAGATGCGATTCAGGTTTGTTGTACTGTGTTTGGAGGCATCTTGTAGATACAGAATTATTCAGAGCAGCTCGAAGACAAATGCTTGAGTTAGAGTTAATTCGCTGCACATATTTTTATGTATAAAACTATACAAAAACACAAAAAACAAAACAGCTTATTTTCATATTATTTCATTCTTAGCTTATTTTTTATTTTGTTTCAAATTATTTTATTTCAGTTTATATACTTTACTTTACTTTACTTTACTTTACTTTACTTTACTTTACTTTACTTTACTTTACTTTACTTTACTTTATTGTCCACAAGTGGAAATTTATCTTTGGCTTCACCACACAACCACATCAGCAACGCAAATACATTCAATATCATGATATAAATCACATTAAAAACTCAATAAAACTCTATTCATACTTAAAACCCAGTAGTTAAAATTCTAATGACAGTCGGCACAAGGACATTTGATGCACATTTTTCTTCATTTGAGGTTGCCTAAAATGTTTTTTTTGATGGCAAAAGCTGAAATATTATATTTTTAAGGGATGGGAACAATCTTCAATAATGACAATTTCTGTTTAATTCTCATTACATAAATTTAATTTAGTTGTCCTTGCTATTTACCTACAATTGCACCGGCAATTTTTAGTGCTCGACCCAGTTTTTGCTTTTCTTTAATTGGCAACAGTGAATTTGTTTTCGTGACAAAGCTTCTACAGTGCAACAGAATTACAGAGACGTGGACAAAAAACATATAATAAATATATTTTAAAAACAGAAGTAGTGAATGCAAATATACAGATTGACAAGTGTATGTGCAGGTATATTACTATATACAACACTATATATGTGCAGCTGTTATGTGCAAATTGACATGTAAAGAATGTTGTTAAATAAGTGTATGCGAGTATAAAAAGTGTACAGCAGGTAGTGATGTTGGTTCCACAGTTATTATCATCAAGTGTTCATGAGATGGATTGCCTGAGGGCAGAAACTGTTTCTGTGTCGGGCTGTTCTGCTGCGCAGTGCTCTGTAGCATCGAAAGTTTAAAGAGGCAGTGTGCTGGGTGTGAGGGGTCCAGTGTGATTTTGGCAGCCCTTCTGCTTGCTCTGGATAAGTACAGTTCTTGGAGAGTAAGGAGGGTTGTATCAATGATTCGCTCAGCAGTCCGAACTATTAGACATAGTCTTCGGAGGTCGGATTTGGTAGCTTATATATATCATATGATTGTTTATTATCATGTTTCTCAACCATGTTCCTGGAGGACAATCAGCTCTGCACATTTTCCATGTCTCCTTATCCAAACACACCAGATTCAGATTATCAGCTCATTAGCAGAGACTGAAAGACCTGTTATAGGTGTGATAGACAAAGGAGACATCCAAAACATGCAGTGTTGGTGGGCCTTTAGGAGCGTGGTTGAGAAACACTGCTTTATTAGATGCATATTTATTATGTCTTAAAATAATTAGCAGTCTTTCTGCATGTTTCATTTGGAGCCTGGTTATGATTTGCTGGTACATTTGTATGGTGTGTTCATTTATTTGTATTTTGATATGTTGTCTATGATATATTTTTTAAGTTGTTCATTCAGGACACTCTTGAAAAAGAGATTTCAAATCGTAAGAGTTTTTTTCTGGTAAAATAAAGTAAATAAAAGCTTTGGTTTGAAATTCACTAGAGATTTATTTTAAGCGACCCATGAAGTACAATTATGCATTTTTGCTTTTGAGATTGTGTATATTCATAGTCTAATATTTACTGTCGTTTTCTTTTTCTGTCTACAGTCGTATAGCACAAAGATGCTCAAAGACTTAGACTAAAGCCTATTTGTCTTTTTTATTTTTATAATAAGGTCATTCTGTGTGTCCAGCACAAATTTCCTCTTTCAGTAGGAAAAAAACTCCTCTCATCAAGCCATTTCACTGGATCTTTACATGAAGTTTGTTTGTGTGTCAATAGTGAGTTTAGTCCAGCTAACACTGCCTTCCTTGTCTCTTAACTTACACTGGCTGCTTTTTTTGTCTATAAATCTGCCCCCTTTTTTTTCTTCTCTGGGACTGAGTCGTACTTTAATGATCACAAGACCCTCGTTCACCAGCTCTTTCCTTCTCTTGAGTTTGATAATCATTGCATTTCACTCGTTCAATAAGCTACTGACCTCCCGTAATTCAGCAGCTCTCTGTTCACCTGACAGTCCCAGCTTGCTTTCATTTTAGCTTTGTGGCTTTTTATTTCAGCATCCGCCTCATGTTTCTCAGCTTTCTCTCTCTGTGTGTGTGTGTGTGTGTGCTCTATCCTGTTCAGTTTTTTTTTTTAGTTTTTTTTTTATGCTGTCTGAGCTTTTATAAGGGATTTGTCCCTCTCTTCTTCCCGTAGTATGACTTGCAAAGTGCTTAACAGGGTTTGTGGAGCCGGTATTAACTCTGCTCTTTCTGCTTCTCTCCTCACTCTGGCTCCTCCGCAGGAATGTGTTAAAGCTCAGGTATCGTACTTATTCATTCTTTCTGCTTCTCTGTCTATGCTTAGATACTATATAAGTATGTGTATGTGTTATATATGAGAGTTTGTGTCCTTATGATTGTAGCAGTGTGGCTTATTTGTGTGGATGTGTGCTTCTTTACGCTGGCGAATGAACGTTTGGTCCTGCAGTGTTTTAAATTGTGTGGTATTGACAGGAAAAAAGCATTTTACTTTTGTAAAATATGATTCATTCTTTGCTGAGTGTGTTTTTTTTTTTTTGTGCTGGTCTTGGTTGGTTTTTGTCTGTCATGGATTTAAAAATGGCAGTAAAAACACCACTTGAAGATTCATTGAATCACTGATTTTAAATGATTAATTTAAAGATGTGGATTCATTTAGAGAGCAAGTGTTTGTCTTTATGAGTGAATCATTGAATCATTGACTCGTTGTTTTAAAGCATAAAATCAGGTGGGAAACACTGCTGCGTTGTTCTGCTCTGACTTGGAAACTATTTTCATTGTCATAAATAAAATAATAAAAAGAAACCACAACAACAAAACAATATTGATCCAAAAACATGTTCTACAGATATAACTTTGTTAAACTGTGCTATAAATTGAGCAATTCTATGGAAATGTCAACCATGCCATGGAAATAAATATTTCACAAAAAAGCGAAACTCTCTCTAAGATGTTTGTGTCGTATTTTATAGTACTGTAAAAATACGTCTCTCAACATTTTCAAACAATTTTAATTGATATAGCAAAGTCCCACAAGAGCCAATTTCACATCTGACACATACGTAATTGAGCATTTTCATAAATGCAAAAAATGTAAAATAAAATAAAGTAAAAAATGTTTGTTCTGTAGAATTCTCTCTGTGTATATACAGTTAAAGATTTGTTTTCCTTTTTTAAATATTTCCCAAATGATGTTTAACAGAGCAAAGAAATTTTCAAAGTATGTCTGATAATATTTTTTCTTCTGGAGAAAGTCTTATTTGTTTTATTTCAGCTAGAATAAAAGCAGTTTTAATTTTTTTAAAACCATTTTAAGGTAAAAAATATTAGCCCCTTTAAACTATATTTTTTCGATAGTCTACAGAACAAACCATCATTATACAATAACTTGCCTAATTACCGTAACCTGCCTAGTTAACCAAATTAACCTAGTTAAGTCTTTAAATGTCACTTTAAGCTGTATAGAAGTGTCTTGAAAAATATCTAGTCAAATATTATTTACTGTCATCATGACAAAGATAAAATAAATCAGTTATTAGAGATGAGTTATTAAAACTATTATGTTTAGAAATGTGTCGAAAAACATCTTTTCTCTGTTAAACAGAGACAGAGAGAATTCTATAGAGCAAACATTTTTTTATGTAATTTTTATTTATTTTTTTGCATTTACAGAGAGAACTCATACTTTTTGTTGAGCATTTCTTTAATGTTTTGCATTTTATTTCACACATTTTTTACACAAATTCTGTAAACTTGTTCTGTAAACTTGTTTTGTCACATCTATAACACATTTATTTCCCTCATTTAAAATAAAAAACAAATTTAAAGATTGATATTTTTCTGATCCCTTATCTATGTGATTATTATTATTGTTTATTAACATAAACAGATATTCAAATACACATTAGACATATACATTCACTAAACCTATATGCACTTATATTTAAAGTTTTTACTGCAAACATCAGTAACATTTACTTTCATTTACTATCACACAGATTTTTGGAAAAAAATATTTTTGGCTTATTTTTCATAATTTGAATTATTAATTGTAATTTTAAGATGATGCCAGCTAAGGCTGTATATATAGTTACCACGGAATAAAATGTGTTCTGTAAATTATTATTTTTTATTCCGTATATACCGGCAAAATGTAAATAAGTGGCTGTGGCCAACTCATGGTCAGCATGTGTGAGGCTGAGAAAGATGCTCCATGGGAGACTGGCAGTGATTTCCAAGAAGTAATCACTGAGTTTGAATATTTATGCAAGAATTGTAGTTGTTGTTTTTTGTGGTTATTTTTGAAGTAAAAAAGTTTGATATTTCAAAGTGTTTACATATTTGCATATATTTTCATATTTAAGTGTACTTTTCATGTTACTTACTTGGGATATATTTATTTGATTGAGTTTTTTGCCCTCAAGTCTAAGTCATTTGGTTTTGAGTATCCGCCGATACTGAAATCCGATCCGATACTTCTATAATACATAACAAAAAAGAATAAAGAAGAGCGAAGAAACAGATCCAGGATGTTTCTTAGTTTTTATTTAATTCACCTTATTTTAATATTCAACATCTCTGTTAACAAACAGAGCACTTCTGTGAGGGAGCTTAAACAATCAAGTAATAAATAACATCAGTTCTTTACTTTTAGACTTGTGCAAAAATAAATATAAAACAAAATCTAATATAAAAACAAATAGCACCTCAACTTAAAATACCTGGCAGGCAATCCCAAGTTTACATATCTCACAGTTCACTATAGCAATGTTGTCGTTATCAGTTTTATAATACCTCCCGACTGCAGACATACGCACGCTTTTCGCTTGAGGCTGCCTCCGTGTTCTACTTTGCCAGCGATTAACCAATAGCGTCTCTGCAACAAAGTGATGTCATGCCGCATGCATTGCTGTTTCTGTGTGAAGTCAAGAAAGAGGCCTAACTCTGTGCCACCACATAACTATATTCATTCATTCATTCATTCATTCATTTTCTTTTAGGCTTAGTCCCTTTATTAATCAGGAATCACCAGAGTGGAATGAACCACCAACTTATCCAGCATATGTTTTACACAGCGGATGCACTTCCAGCCGCTACCCATCACTGGGAAACATCCACACACTCTTATCCACTCACATACACTACGGGCAATTTAGCCCACCCAATTCACCTATAGTGCATGTCTTTGGATTTGTGGGGGAAACCGGAGCACCCGGAGGAAACCCACCTAAACACGGGAGAAACATGCAAACTCCACACAGACCCAGCCAAAATAATAATAACAAAATAATCAAATAACATCAAGTACACTTCTTTTCTTAAGTATTTAACCTTATTTATTATATAATGAAATAAACTTTCTCATCGCATAAAATGTTAGTCACCGCCCAGCCCTAATGTCAGCTCAGTATCATCAGAGTTGATCAATATTGCACATCCATTCTCATAAGGCAAACTGATTCTTAAATGAATATGTGCATAGCTCTTCCTAATGCTATTGATAAATGTATGTGCATTGTTAAGGTGTTCATGTTGGTGTGCTTCTGTTGAATTATATTAGTTTATCCATTGTTGCCCCATTTATTTTCCCAGAGCAGACATTCTCTATCTGAACCACTGATTTACAGCATAAATCAACCACTTGAGTTTAGGATTCAGGCTTAATTGTGCTGCACTATTTGTTTCTCGCCAGCACATTCAAGGGTGCATGTAAGGTATTAGTGTGTTAATGTGTTCATATGTGTGTGTGTGTTAGCATGTTACTTGACGCTCTAGGCTTGATGAGAAGTGCTGATGGTTCATCTTTGCCGCCGCTGGGCTGATACTTGTTTTGCAGTAATTAGATTCAGCGTGGAGTGAAGCAAAGCGATTGGGATACCGAAAGTGTGATTGTGTGTGTGTGGAAAAGAGTGAGAGCGGGAGTCTTGTCAGGTGTTCTTGTGAAGAGTGGGCTCTATTTTTAGAGCTGTCCTCGGTGATGGCTCTGCTGCAGTGTATATACGGCAGATCTGAGGCACAAAAGAACTGCGCCTAACTCGATTTATAACACTATAAACACACAGAGCTGTCGGATTACTTCAGGAGAGTTGGAATATAGTGCACGGGTCATATCTGCTATGCTCCCCGAGGTTTTATACTGTCACACGTGTATTGTTGTAGAGAAATATCACTAAACATTGGAGCTGTGTGATGGATTGTTAAATGATTCAAACACCCACAGGATTTTTGACCTCAATAAAAGTTAAACTTCACAAGTATCGCCACAGTAAACATTAAAGCTGTCAAATATTCCATGTAGGACATGGCTTCAGTCTTTTTTAGACCAAACTGTATTGTTATGTGTTATGAGAAGTCAAATTATCACAGAAGCATTGGACTGAAGGTTTCTATTTTGCATATAAACACAAATAATCACCTTTAAAAGTGGCATCATATTCATCCTTACGCCGACGAGTAAGTGATACAAATGGAGTGAATCATTTGTTTAAAAAATACTGATTTATCCAGTACTGAAACGAGTGAGTCACTGAATCGTTCATTAAAAATCAGAATCAGAATCAGTTTTATTGCCAAGTGTGCTTCACACACACAAGGAATTTGTTTTGGCAACAGAAGCTTTCAGTGTACATAAAGTGACGAGTGACAACACAAAATTAAATACAAGAAAAGAAAAGGCAATAAACATTAAACATTAAACAGAGATGCAGTCAGTCAAAAAGATCTGGATGTTGAGTTGTATGTACAGATATGCTGTAAATATACAGGTTATAAGGTGCTGTGTACAAGTGCGTATGAGAAAGTATTGCACGTTTATTGCACAGTAGGGGAATATTTAACTGTTCATGAGGTAGATGGCCTGAGGAAAGAAACTTTTCCTGTGTCTATCTGTTTTTGTGCTTGGTGCTCTGTAGCGCCGACCAGACGGTAACAGTTCGAACAGGTAGTGTGCTGGGTGTAAGGCGTCCAGAGTGATTTTACGAGCCCTTTTACTCACTCTGGAAGAGTACAGTTCTTGAAGTGTGGGAAGGGTAGTGCCAGTGATTCGTTCAGCAGTCCGGACTATTCGCTGTAGTCTACGGAGGTCGGTTTTGGCAGCTGAGCTGAACCACACGGTGATTGAAGTGCAGAGGACGGATTGGATGACAGCTGAGTAGAACTGTACGAGCAGCTCCTGTGGCAGGTTGAACTTCCTCAGCTGATGAAGGAAGTACAGTCTCTGCTGGGCTTTCTTTACAATGGAGTCTATGTGAATGTCCCACTTCAGATCCTGAGAGATGGTGGTGCCCAGGAACCTGAATGACTCTACTGCAGCCACAGTGCTGTTCATGATGGTGAGTGGGGGGAGTGCAGGGGGGTTTCTCCTAAAGTCCACTATCATCTCCACTGTTTTGAGCGTGTTCAGCTCCAGGTTGTTGTATCTGCACCATAAAGCCAGCCGCTCCACCTCCTGTCTGTATGCAGACTCGTCACCGTTCCGGATGAGGCCGATAACAGTAGTTTTATCCGCAAACTTCAAGAGCTTAATGGAGGGGTCTTTTGCAGTGCAGTCGTTTGTGTACAGGGAGAAGAGCAGTGGGGAGAGAACACATCCCTGGGGGGCACCAGTGCTGATGGTGCGGCTGTCGGATGTGATTTTGCCCATTCTGACTAGCTGTTGTCTATCTGTCAGAAAGCTGGTGATCCATTGACAGACAGAGCTAGGGACAGACAGCTGGGTCAGTTTGTTCTCGAGCAGTGATGGGACGATGGTGTTAAAGGCAGAACTGAAGTCCACAAACAGTATCCTTGCGTAGTTCCCTGGTTTGTCCAGATGTTCTAGGATATAATGCAGTCCCATGTTGACTGCATCATCCACAGACCGGTTTGCTCTATAGGCAAACTGCAGGGGGTCCAGCAAAGGTCCAGTGATGTCCTTCAGATAAGCTAGCACCAGTCTTGTGCTTCATCTAGCACCAGTCAATGCTGCTTCATCTAATAATGAACAATGAAGTCTTCATGGGTGAGTCATTGAATCACTATATTTAACAATTCAGTCAAAACTGCAGATTTATCCAGTAATGAAAAATTGAAGTTCTCATGGACGATTCACTGAATCAATCTTTTCAGGGATTCCTCAAAAATGCAGATTTATCCAGTACTGAACCGAGTAAAGCCTTTGAGTGATTCACTGAATCTTTTATTTCAGCGATTCATTTAAAAATGCTGATTGAACAATGAAGTCTTCATGGGTGATTCGTTAAATCAATCTTTTCAGTGATTCGTTTAAAAATGCTGATCAATCTAGTAATGAAAAATGAAGTCTTCAAGCATGAGTCATTGAATCAATTCTGTAAGTGATTCATTCAAAATACAGTTTTTTTTCAGTAATGAAAAGTGAAGACTTCATGTGTGAGTCATTGAATCAATCTTTTTAATGATTCGTTAAAAATGCTGATTAATCTAGTAATGGAAAATGAAGTCTTATGGGTGAGTCATTCAAAATGCTGATTTATCCAGTAATGAAACGAGTAAAGTCTTTGAGGGAGTCACTGAATCATTCATTCCAGCAATTCATTCAAAAATGCTGATTGAACAATGAAGTCTTCAAGCATGAGTCATTGAATCCATTCTTTAAGTGATTCATTCAAAAATGCTGAATGAACAATGAAGTCTTCATGGGTGATTCGTTAAATCAATCTTTTCAGTGATTTGTTTAAAAATGCTGATTAATCTAGTAATGAAAAATTAAGTCTTCATGTGTGAGTCACTGAATCAATCTTTTCAGTGATTCATTCAAAAATGCAGATTAAACCAGTACTGAAACGAGTAAAGCCTTTGAGTAAGTCACTGAATCATTCATTTCAGCGATTCATTCAAAAATGCTTATTGAACAATGAAGTCTTCATGTGTGAGTCATTGAATCAATGACTCACACATGAAGACTTCATTTTTCATTACTGGATTAATGATTCGTTAAAAATGCAGAATTATCTAGTAATGAAAAATGAAGTCTTCGTGTGTGATCATTGAATCAATCTTTTCCAGTGATTCATTAAAAAAATGCTGATTTATCCAGTAATGAAACGAGTGAGGTCTTTGAGTGAGTCACTGAATCATTCATTCCAGAAATTTATTCAAAAATGCTGATTGAACAATTAAGTCTTCATGGAAATCATTCATGGGAGTCATTGAATCAATCTTTTCAGTGATTCGTTCAAAAATGCAGATTAATCTAGTAATGAAAAATGAAGTCTTCAGGCATGAGTCATTGAATCAATTCTGTAAGTGATTCATTCAAAATACAGTTTTTTTCAGTAATTTAAAGTGAAGTCTTCATGTGTGAGTCATTGAATCAATCTTTTTAATGATTCGTTAAAAATGCTGATTAATCTAGTAATGGAAAATGAAGTCTTCATGATTGAGTCATTGAATCAATCTTTTCAGGCATTCGTTTAAAAATGCTGATTTATCCAGTACTGAAATGAGTGAAGTTTTTGAGTGAGTCACTGAATCATTCATTCTAGCGATTCATCCAAAAAAATGTCAATTTATCCAGTAATAAACAATTAAGTTTTCAAGAGTGAGTGAGTGAATCAAACTTTTCAGCAATTCATTAAAAATATGCTGATTTATCCAGTAATGAAAAATGATGTCTTTGTGGCTGTGTCATTGAATAACTAATTCCAGTGATTCATTCAAAGATGTGCATTTATACAGTAATGAAACAATCACTCAATCACTAAAATTCAGTACAATTAGATTCATTCATTTTCATAGATTCGTTCATTTAAGAGATTCATTTGAAGTGAAGTCTTTGAGTCATTGATTCATCCAATGACTTCATGACTCATCTTTAAGTGAGTAATTTAATCATACATTCAAGAGATTCATTTAAAATGCGCTGATTTGTCCACTTATGAAACACGTCTATAAGGTGAGTCATTGAATTATTTACTCAAGAGATTCAATGAAAAACACTGATTCATCCAGTAGTGGGAAAAATATGCAACTATTATATATATATATACACAGTCAAGGGTAACACAATGGCTGGAGTTTGCATGTTATCCCCCAGTGGGTGTGGGTTTTCTCAGGGTGCTCCAGTTTCCCCCACAGTCCAAACACATGTGCTATAGGTGAACTGAATAAACTAAATTGGCCATAGTGAGTATGTGTGAATGAGCATGTGTGTATGGATGTTTCCCAGTACTGGGTTGCACCTGGAAGGTCATCAGCTGAGTAAAACATATG
>CAIGQZ010035043.1:4350386-4361005 GCA_903798205.1 Danio tinwini
GGTTTATTATCTGTTTAATACACATTAACATTGTTAAATGTAGATGCTGAATCACTCATATGTGTGTTCAATCTGGCAACCTGAGCTTGTATTTGTTTTGATCCAGGAGTGCAATATCTCTGGGAGTCAAACTTGCATACTGCACCTTATACCCTAATAGTTTTAGTGACTAATTTCTTATAAATAATTACTTTGATCTTTTCCATGATGACAGCACATAATATTTGACTAGATATTTTGCAAGATACTAGTATTCAGCTTAAAGTGACATTTAAAGGCTTAACTAGGTTAATTAGGCAAGTCATTGCATGGACAACAGTGGTTTCTGTTGTTCAGAAAATATCTCAAGGGGGCTAATAATATTGACTTTAAAATTGTTTAAGAAATTAAAACAAAAACTGCATTTATTCCAGACAGACTGAAAGAAATAAGACTTTCTCTTGAAGAAAAATATATATAGGAAATACTTGAAAATGTTAAACATCATTTGAGAAGAGAATCAAAAATTCACAGGGGGGCTTATCATTGTTACTTCAACTGTACATATGGAAACAGAGCAAATGTTGCAGGTAATTTATAGTTGTTGTTTTTTTGGTTGTCCTTTTAACCATGGCTCATCTTTTTGCAGAAGAAAAATGAGTGCAGTCTCGTCCTAGTGTAGTCACATTTTGAAAAGGTTTGGCGTGAAAGGAATGATCCGGAAGAGCTTCAGTCGATGTTAATCCTATCTGTCTGTCTCTCTCTCTCTCATTTCCTCTGCATCTCGACTCCCTTGTGTAAAGGCTGGAGAAGATCTTTGACAGTTGTGCTGTTTTCAGCAGTAGAGGGATAACAGTAGCTTTTCACAAGGAACTAATATCTCAATTTGTATTCTGAAAAGCCGCTCTGAGCTTTGTAAAGAGCATGACATATTATGCCTACATCAACACTATTATAAACCCATGGATTCTCTTTTTGTTTTTTTAACAGATGGATTAATTGATCAAAACCTTCATCAATAATGTGAATAAATCTCAGTTTTATATTATTGCATGTCTTCTTGTATTGTATTGTGCTGAACAAAGTGTTATTTGTTGGATACTGTATCTGCTGTCATTATGAATGAATTTAAATAATATAACCGCTAGTAATAGACAGTCGTTCAGCTTAAAATTAATTTCATAATTATGATGTAAAAGATATAAATGTTTATTATTTATAATTATGATCATAATCTCAATTTACAAAGTTTTCATAATAGATAATGTATTTTTTATGTGATGTATATTGTTGATTTGATTAATTAATAAAAGTTTTCATAATAAATAATGTGATTTTTAAAAATAGTTTTCTGCTCTGCATAAACGAGTAAATGAAATCACAGATCACAGATCTCTCTTTTAAATGAATTCTTTCTATAGGAGGATATTTGTGTATATTGAATAGAATAGAATGGAGTAGAATGTAGTAGAGTAGAGTAGAGTAGAATGGAATGGAATAGAATAGAATGGAATAGAATAGAGTAGAATAGAATAGAGTAGAATAGAGTAAAATGGAATAGAATAGAATGGAATAGAATAGAGTAAAATGGAGTAGAGTAGAGTGGAATAGAATAGAATGGAGTAGAATGAAATGGAGTAGAATGAAATGGAGTAGAATGAAATGGAGTAGAATGAAATGGAGTAGAATGAAATGGAGTAGAATGAAATAGAGTAGAATGGGATAGAGTAGAATGGGATAGAGTAGAATGGGATAGAGTAGAATAGAATGGAGTGGAACAGAATAGAATAGACTAGAATATAATAGAATAGAGTGTAATAGAATATAGTAGAGTGGAATAGAATAGAGTGGAATAGAATATAATAGAGTGGAATGGAATAGAATAAAATAGAGTGGAATCAAATAGAATAAAATAGAGTGGAATAGAATAAAGTTGAATGAAATAGAATAGAGTGGAATAGAATAGAGTAGAATAAAATAGAATAGAGTAGAATACAATAAAGTAGTATAGAATATAATAGAGTGGAATGGAATATAATAGAATAAAGTGGAACAGAATATAATAGAGTGGAATGAAATAGAATATAATAGAGTGGAATAGAATAGAGTAGAATAGAATAGAAATAGAATAGAGTGGAATAGAATAGAATTGAGTAGAATAGAATGGAATAGAATAGAATAGAATAGAGTGGAATAGAATAGAATTGAGTAGAATAGAATGGAATAGAATAGAATAGAGTGGAATAGAATAGAAATAGAATAGAGTGGAATAGAATAGAATTGAGTAGAATAGAATGGAATAGAATAGAATAGAATAGAGTGAAATAGAATAGAGTGGAATAGAATAGAATAGAATATTGTGGAATAGAATAGAAAATAATAGAGTGGAATATAATAGAATATAGTGGAATAGAATAGAATAGAATAGAATAGAATAGAATAGAATAGAATAGTTCTTTATTATCATTGTCACATGAGTGCAATGACATTTAAAAGTGCTCTCCTGTTGGTGCAACAATCATTCCGTCTATAATAAATTAAGCATTTAAAAATGCATTTCACTGCATATCATACAGTGTATGGCTGTGTATGTGACAAATAAAATTTGAATTAGAAAAATTTGCTAAATTTGCTAAAATGACTTAAATAAATGATGTAAGAATAAATATCTTAGACAGAAGTATAATGCATCTTAATCTAAAACCGATGTGCTGGCTCCTTGTCTTCTGTCTCCATGGTCATGGATGCTCTTTTGTTGTTTTTCCTCATCTCCACTTCACCATAATGAGCCTCTATTGTTCCTGAAATGCACTCTGGGTAAAGCAGCGCGTCCCTTGATGTGACCCTGTTACCGTGGTGACGTAATGACATGCTGATTGGTGGTTACTGTAACGACTGGCCGTCCTGCACCTGAGCTCATGTTTTTTTTTTTTGTTGTCAGGCATTACATCATCGGGGATGATGTCATCGGGGGTTGTTTTGGTCCCAGTGCTGAGCTGGAAATCTTCCAAAATTTCCCTCACTAACGCCTGTCCATATCTTCACGCCCACACTACTTCTGTACGAACAGACCATCAGGAAATGTTTAATACGCTGGAGAAATACTAATATCTGAGCATGAAGGATAAAAACCTTTTTATATTATTAGTACTATTTTATTGTTTGACTGCTATTGTAGGAATATTCAGACTTTTTTGCAATATTTTAATATTTGTAATACATGAGTAATATATTATTTGTAAAACAATGGGTAAACTATCAGAATCGGTTTTATTGCTAAGTGTGCTTTACACACACAAGAAATTTGTTTTGGCTGCAGAGGCTTCCAATGTTCATAAAGTGACAAGTGACAACACGAAAATAAATATGAGAAAATATGACAAACATTTAACAGAGATGTAATTAGACAAAAAGCTCTGGGTGTTGAATTGTATGTACAGTTTTGTTATAAATATACAAGTATTAAGGTGCTGTTTACAAATGCGTATGAGAAAGTATTGCACATGTACATATGCAATGTACACTTCATTAAAACATTCAATATTTTAATAATATTAGTTGATAAATATCATAGTTTTAATAGGATACATCAAGCATACAAATCCATCACATATCATTAGTATCTTTAATTATTTGACTATTCTAGTAATATTATTATTATATAAACAGTTGAAGTCAGAATTATTAGCCCCCCCCCGAATTATTAGCCCCCTTGTTTATTTTTCCCCCAATTGTTCCCAGATTTTTTTCAACACATTTATAAAAAAATTATAACTCATTTCTAATAACTGATTTATTTTTATTTTTATTATTTGCCATGATGACAGTAAATAATATTTTCTACTAGATATTTTTCAAGACACTTCTATACAGCTTAAAGTGACATTTAAATGCTTAACTAGGTTAATTAGGTTAACTAGGCAGGTTAGGGTAATTAGGCAAGTTATTGTATAATGATGGTTTGTTCTGTAGACTATCAAAAAAATGCTTAAAGGGGCTAATAATATTCACCTTAAAATGGTTCTTAAATAAAAAAACTGCTTTTCTTCTAGCCAAAATAAAACAAATACGACTTTTTCAGAAAGAAAAAATATTATCAGACATACTGTGAAAATTTCCTTGCTCTGTTCAACATCATTTGGGGAATATTTAAAAAAGAAACAAAAATTCAAATGGGGCGTAATAAATCTGACTTCAACTATATATATATATTTTATTTTTTTATTTTTTTATTTTTTTATTGTGTAAATAAATATAATGGTTAAACAATGCAGTGTGCACTTCATTAAATCATTTATTATTTTACTAATCTTAGTTATTAAATATCAATTTTAATGGGATGAATTAAGTATATGAAACCTTCATCACATATCATTAGTAATAATTTATCATTTAAGCACTATTACAATATTATTGTTATTTCAGTAATATGTTAATATATGTAAAGCATATACATGTTATAGATTTTTTAATTATCTTATGTTTTAAAAGATTTTCTGTAAATTAAAATATAATAATGGGTAAACTATGCAATGTACACTTTTTTAAAACATTCATTATTTTACTAATCTTAGTTATTTAATATCAATTTCAATGAGATACATCAAGAATATGAAACCTTCATCTCTTATCATTAGTGATATTGTATTATTTCCGTACTAATGTAGTGGTACTATTATTTTTGTAATATTTTAATGTTTAATATCTTCTCTATTTTTTTTTAAGATTTTGTTTTAATAAATATAATGGTTTAACAATGCAATGAAACCTTCATCACTTATCATTAGTAATATTTTATTATTTGAGTGTTAATGTAGTGATAGTAGTAGTAGTATTAGTTTAATAAATTTTTATATATATATATATATATATATATATTCCGACATCATAATACAATATTCTTTTTAGAAATAATAAGTCAAAATTAAGTGAGATTTCCCTTAAAGCAAGCTAAATAATCTTGTTTTAGGTTTGAAATATAGATTTTTGGACATAAAACATAGGGCTGGGCGATTTGGCCTAAAATCAAAATCTCAATTAATTTAACATTTTAACTCGATTATGATCAATGGATGATTATTTTATTTATTTATTTATTTATTTATTTATTTATTTATTTATTTATTTATTTATTTATTTATTTATTTATTTATTTATTTGTTTATTTATATATATATTTTTTTGCCTTCATAGTTCATGGACAAGTTTTGTACAGTAAATATGCACACCTATTACAGATTTTTATATGAAGGGTGCATTGCTTGATTTTAGAATAACTGAAGGAAACACACACTATCTACTATATATGATTATTTATTGAACGTCAGTGTTAACCAACTGAAGTTATAAACACAGGAACTTTTTTTATAAAAAAGTGAAAATAAATAACTTGCACTTTTAGAAGCAAAATAAATTATTTTTAAAGTAGAAAATAAGCAGTATCTCTTCTAAATAAAATAACTCTTGTAGGTCCTGTAAATAATATTTTACACAGTGCACTTCTTGCATCTACTGTAAACAAATCTTTTAATTTAAATAATAATTTTATTGTTATGGAAAATATGCAGTCTCAAGGCATCTCAGGCTCAGCTTCCAACCATCGCCAATGCAGCGCACAGTATGAATGGGTCCATCGTCCTACTTGACCAGAGATCAGATGTGGCTGCAAAGTGGCCGCAGAAGTGTAAACCAGTCTCAGCCTAAAAGAGCGGGGTCACGTGACTCCACATGTAAAAGAAAAAATCGACCTGGAAAAATCAGATCGATTTTAGGTTCTGAATGTCGATTTCAATTACCTTTCGATTAATCGGCCTGCCCCAATGAAACAATACAAAAAAATGCCAAGAAACACAATTTTTGTAAATGTAATTTAACACTGTCATCTTCATTGTATAAATAAATAGATGCAATTAATCTTTGTTAAGCGGCACGGTGGTGCAGTGGGTAGCACGTTCGCCTCACAGGAAGAAGGTCACTGGTTCGAGCCTCAGCTGGGTCAGTTGGCGTTACTGTGTGGAGTTTGCATGTTCTCTCTGTGTTTGCGTGGGTTTCCTCAGGGGGCTCCGGTTTGCCCCACAAGTCCAAAGACATGTGCTATAGGTAAATTGGGTATGCTAAAATTGACTGTAGTGTATGAGTGTGTGTGTGTGTGTGTGAGAATGAGTGTGGATGTTTCCCAGTGATGGGTTGTGGCTGGAAGGGCTGTGTAAAAAATATCCGCTGCGTAAAACACATGCTGCATAAGTTGCTAGTTCATTCCGCTGTGGCGACCCCAGATTAATAAAGGGACTAAGCCGAAAAGAAAAGTGAATAAATAGCCATCTGTTACGCCTCCAAAAGTCATATTTTTTTGTTCTCAAATGTTGTAAACTCTCTTAAAATGCTCCGTCACAGGCCTTCAAAACACATGCAAATGATAAACCTTCACTTTATTATGGTTAATCTTAGCAGTGATTCTAAACATCCTGTGTTTTGTAGCACCTCATCAACTGTAATTCAGACTCAACATTGTAAATCCTGCAATGTGATTATTGCGGATGCGCACATAACGATATCAATGCTGAAACCATATATTGTGTAGCCCTAGATACAATATAGACTAATAATAATAATCATAATAATCATAATCATAATAATGTGCACTATAAAATCATCATGTCTGCAGGAAGTCCTTGTAAAACATGAAAACCTATTGTGTGTGTGTGTGTGTGTGAGAGAGAGAGAGAGAGAGAGAGAGAGAGAGAGAGAGAGAGAGAGAGAGAGAGAGAGAGAGAGAGGGCGGCGTTGTCATAGTAACACGGAGGATGTCAGTGAGCCATGTGCTCTGTGCTTCTGTCTGTTGCCTGCTGTCATCTCTCCGTCTCTCCATGTTTCTCTCTCTCTCTCCACGCTCTCTCTCTCTCTCTCTCTCCTCCACGGTTGCCATGCCGACTGCCTGCAGCGCTGGCGTTGAGCGGAGGGGAGCGTGATAATGACATTACTCTCGCTGGGCAAACTGTGCTCATCCTTCATTTCTCTTGTCTCTCCATCCCTCTCTTCCTCTTTCCCCCTCTGTTATTTCCATATCTGCACTTCACCCGTTGCCTGTTCTTTTATTCTCATTTTCTCATTAGTGCTCTCTTCTTCTCTCGCAGCGTCTGTGTGAGCCTGTGCTGTTCACATTCAACACTTGTGAGAAGTTGACTTGTCATGTACGAAATGCTGGGTTTAATTGACAACTGTTTTTAATGGTGGTTTGTTGAGTCAGACTTTGCATGTTGCAAACTGTTGGAATATCAAGCCTATTCCTTGCATGTTCAATAAAAAAGTTCAGGAGAGGGTTTTTCTTCAATGCCAAAAATATTAGTAATTTATTAGATACAAATTAATAACTCTATGACAGAGCTCAGGGTTACGTTACCCCAATGCAATACAAGCATTACATTCAAGAGGTTTGCAACTAACATACATTTCCCTAACTCCAATATATATATACACAACTGATATTAACAGGTGGAGTTTTGGTGTAGCGTCACTTATCAGTCATTCTGCAGTCCTTTGGCTCTTGTGCTCCAGACATACTTCCTCTTTCTGCAACCCTTCTCTGCATACCAGAACTGAACAATAAAGTGTATCTTTAAGATATTTCACAACTTCTGTAAGCATCATGCACCTTGTGACATGTCCAGACTTCTTATTAGACAACAATCTGGAACAAGGGCCCCCTGCACTATATTTATTCTATCATACAGAAGAAAAGATTGATTAATCTGTTGTTAGTCTAAACATTTTTCTAATATAAATAAAGACACAAAAGTAATAAAAAATAAATTCCTTTTTACAACAAAACCAAGATCAGAGGTTTGATTTCCAGGAATTATAAATGAATCTAAGGCATCACGGTGGCACAGTGGGTAGCGCTCTCGCCTCACAGCAAGAAGATCGCTGGTTCTAGCCTCGGCTGGGTCAGTTGGTGTTTCTGTGTGGAGTTTGCCTGTTCTCTCCGTGTTGATGTGAGTTTCCTCCAGGTGCTCTGGTTTCCCCCACAGTTCAAAGATATGCGCTAAAGGTGTTTTGGGTGAACTAAATTGGCCGTAGTGTTGTGAATGGGTGTGTATGGATGTTCCCAAGTGATGGGTTGCAGCTGGAAGGGAATCCACTGCATAAAAACATATGCTGGATAAGTTGGTGCTTCACTCCGCTGTGGCAACCCCAGATTAATAAAGGGACTAAGCCGAAAAGAAAATGAATGAATGAATGAATGAATAAACGAACCTAGTGTATACATGCTTCTTATTCTGCAAACGTCAAATCCATTAACCAAATCATTTACATTTGCATGATTTACGCTTGCGTGTGCATTTAGCAGACAATTTTATCTAAAGCCACTGACAAAAGATGAACAAATATCTATATTTTTGATAAATACACTCACCGGCCACTTTATTAGGTACACCTTACTAGTATGGGATTTGCCTTCAGAACTGCTTTAATCCTTCTTGGCATAGATTCAACAAGGTACTGGAAATATTCCTCAGAGATTTTGCTCCATATTGACATGATAGCATCACGCAGTTGCTACAGATTTGTCGGCTGCACATCCATGATGCCAATGTCCAGTTTCACCACATCCCAAAGGTGATCTATTGGATTGAGATCTGGTGACTGTGGAGGCCATTTGAGTACAGTGAACTCGTTGTCATGTTCATTGTCATGTCATTGTCATAATTGACACGATGCTCAGTTGGTATTAATGGGCCCAAAGTGTGCCAAGAAAATATCCCCCACATCATTACACCACCATCTGAACTGTTGATACAGGGCGGGATGGATCTATACTTTAATGTTGTTGATGCCAAATTCTGACCCTACCATCCGAATGTCGCCGCAGAAATCGAGACTCATCAGACCAGGCAACATTTCTCCAATCTTCTATTGTCCAATTTTGGTGAGCCTGTGTAAATTATAGCCTCAGTTTCTTGTTCTTAGCTGACAGGAGTGGCACCCGGTGTGGTCTTCTGCTGCTGTAGCCCATCTGCCTCAAGGTTGGACATGTTGAGCATTCAGAGATGCTCTTCTGCAGACCTCAGTTGTAACGAGTGGGTTTTTGAGTTACTGTTGTCTTTCTATTAGCTGGAACTAGTCTGGCCATTCTCCTCTGACCTCTGGGGTGTGGGGTTGCCACAGCAGAATGAACTGCCAACTTATAAAGTATATGTTTTACACAGCGGATACCCTTCCAGCTGCAACTCAGTACTAAGAAACACCCATACACACTCATTCACACATTACACTACTGCACATTTAGTTTTTTTAATTCCTCTATAGCACGTGTTTGGACTGTGGGGGAAACCGGAGCACCCGGAGGAAACACGGGGAGAACATGCAAACTCCACACAGAAATGCCAACTGGTCCAGCTGGGATTCGAACCAGCAACCTTCTTGCTGTGAGGCGCCAGTTCTAACCACTGAGCCACCATGTTGGGGTCTGTTGTGTTTGAAATGATCCGGTGCAGGCAGAAAGAGGAACTGTGAGCGCTTTCCAAGTCTAACATATAGACTTTGCTTTGTGCAGTAACCTTGAGGATGATTAACCACGTTATGCATCGCTTATCCATATGTGTGTATGAGTGTGTGTTAGAGTGTATGCACCAATGGTGACAGTGTATGTATGAGTGTGCCGTACATTTTGCAGTGTGTTTCGTAGTGTGTATTTTTTGTGCTGTGTTGCAAGAGTGTGTGTTTGTTGTAGTGTATGCATTTGTTGCATGTGCACAAGTGTGTGTTGGAGTGTCCATAATTGTTTGTTGTAGTGTATGCTTAAGTGTGTGTATGGATGACTCTGTGTATTCATGTGTGTGTCTCTGTTCACATGAGTGTGTGCTGCTGTAGTGTGTGCATGAGTGTGTGGTGAAGTGTATTCATGTGGGTGTGTGTTGTAGTGTGTGTGTGTGTATGGGTGTGCATAAGTGTGTGTTGCAGTGCGTGTGAATGTGCGTTTGTAGTGTGTGTTGAAGTGTATGCTTGAGTGTGTGTTGGATGTTGCAGTATGTCATTGAGTGTGTACATTCGTAGTGTCTGTGCGTAAGTGTGTATTGTAATGTGTGTGTGTGTGTGTATGTGTGCATGAGTGTGTTTTGTGTATTCAGCTGTGTGTGTTTTTGTGTATTTGACTGTGTGTATTGTTGTGTGTTCATTGTGTGTGTGTGTGTGTGTGTGTGTGTGTGCTGTGTTGTGTTGTGTATTCGACTGTGTGGGTTGTTGTGTGTTCGACTGTGTGTGTTGTAATGTATTTGTGTGTGTGTGCTTTGTAGTGTATTCATGTGTGTGTATGTGTGCATAAGTGTGTGTTCACAAGTGTGTGCATTTGTAGTTGGGTGTGTGTGTGTGTGTTGTGTATTCAGCTTAGTGTGTTTTTGTGTATTTGACTCTGTTGTAGTGTGTTCATGTGTGTGTGTGTGTGTGTGTGTGTGTTGTGTATTTGACTGTGTTGTTGTGTATTCGACTGTGTGTGTTGTTGTGTATTTGACTGTGTGTGTTGTTGTGTATTGGACTGTGTGTGTTGTTGTGTATTTGACTGTGTGTGTTGTTGTGTATTGGACTGTGTGTGTTGTTGTGTATTTGACTGTGTGTTGTCGTGTATTTGACTGTGTGTTGTCGTG
>CAIGQZ010035043.1:4378995-4391336 GCA_903798205.1 Danio tinwini
ATAATAATAATAATAATAATAATAATAATAATAATAATAATTAAATATTACTACTACTACTACTACTACTACTACTACTACTAATAATAATAATAATAATAATAATAATAATAATAATAATAATAATAAAAATAATAATAACAATAATTATAATAATAATAATTAAATATTAATACTACTACTACTACTAATAATAATAATAATAATAATAATAAAAATAATAATAACAATAATTATAATAATAATAATTAAATATTAATACTACTACTACTACTACTAATAATAATAATAATAATAATAATAATAATAATTATTATTATTATTATTAAAATCAAGGATTGGTTTGATTAAAGCAATCTCCGTTGAATATTTAGGTTCAGACATAAAAACTGTCAAGGATAAGTGAATTATTTTATGTTTATTTATTTATTTATTTTTCGTCTGTGTGATTTGCTTGTGTGTGCACTTGTTGTTTTTCTCTCTTCTCAACTAGGCTTAATTAAAAAAAAATACAGCAATGCCAGGCTTGCAGAAAATATGCTGAATTGTGGAAAATATGAGTCTTTAGTTGTCTTTAATGCTTATGCAATATATTCCAAATCTTTTGAAGTCATACAGTGTATTTGCTTGAGAAACCGCTCGTCAAAAACAATAAGTGTTAGCAAAAGAGCTGTGCTGAAGTAAATGAGGGAAACCCCACATTACATGCATTTGATGGTATGATGTTAGGATGAAACCTTATGAAGATTTCGTCTGTTTGTTTGTTTTTTAGCTCTATGAAAAGATTAACTGTCTCCAAGGGCAAACATCCTTGAGCGGAGTGATATCAGAAACATCCAGGTGTGATGAATAAATGATAGCGTACTGGACTGCGGCTTTCCAGAAAACTGACATTACTTTCAACTTTAGCAGAAAAAGACTCACTGCAATCTGGGACATTTTAGTCTAAAGCATGTCTTTGTTGTTTGTGCTTTTAGATTATATACAGTTGAAGTCTAAATATTTTTTTTTCTTTTTCAAGTACTTCCCAAATTATGTTTAACAGAGCAAGGAAATTTTCACACTGTTTCCTATCATATTTTTTTCCTCTGGACAAATGTCTTATTTGTTTTATTTCGGCTAGAATAAAATCAGTTTATTTTAAAACCGTTTAATATTATTAGCCCCCTTAAGCAATATTTGTATTCGATTGTCTACAGAACAAACCACTGTTATACAATGACTTGCCTAATTACACTAACTTGCCTAGTTAACCTAATTAACCTAGTTAAGCCTTTAAATTGCACTTCAGCTGAATACTAGTATCCTACAAAAATATCTAGTCAAATATTATGTGCTGTCATCATCTGCTGAATGAGCAGATATGGCATTGATTGTGTCATGCTTATTAGACGCTTTCATAAGGTCAGATATGAATCTTGACACACAGTATTGTCTGTCTCCTCATGCAGCTGCCGGCAGACTTCAGCAGGTTACACCTGGCAGACGGGATTCACCCTCAGGTGACACACGTGTCCTCCAGTCATTCAGGATGTAGCATCACCAGTGACTCTGGAAGCAGCAGCCTGTCGGATATTTACCAGGTAACTACAGTCATCTTTTAGGCCCTGTCCACATCAACACAGCTTTTTTTTAATACTGCATTTTTATACGCTGTTTTTCCACATAAATTCTGAAAACCAGGGTGAAGATTTTCAGAATTTTTGGGTACAGCAGGGATGTACTCACACCTGAGCAATGCATGTGACTTCATTCTCCATAAGAGGCGTCTTTAAGGTGCCATCACCAAAATAGTATTACATACATTTCAATAGTTCAGTACTTTCTCATTCTGTCATTCCATTCCATTGGTATTACACAACAATTTTTCCTTTTTTTAAATATATTTTTTTTATAACCTAAATCTGGTTCAATTTCATGTCAACAGCTCCTTTAGAATATTTTTCCCAGAAAAAAAAAACATGACATGTTCAATACTTATTTCTCCCAAGTACTTTAGACACCAAAATCTTGGATGTAAATCCATGAATTACTTGAATAAAACAAATAATAAACAAAAAACACATGCAAAATAAACTAAAACAACATTTGATATGCATAAAATCATATAATCCAGGGTGTGAAAAAGTGTTTGCCCCCTAATTAAATATTTTTTTAACTAATATTTTAAAACCAATTTAAATATTAGTCAAAGATTAACATAAAAAAGATAAGTAAACACATCCTGCAGTTTTGAAATGAAGATTTTCATTATTAAGGGAAAACAAAATGCAAAACTGCATAGCCTTGTTTGAAAAAGTGGTTGATTTTAATTTCTCTAGCCCAGGGATGGGCAAACTTGATCCTGGAGGGCCGGTGTACCCTGCAGACTTTTTGCTCCAATTCTAGTCTACACACCTGAACACACTAATCAGTGTCTTCAAGATCACTAGAAAGCTGCAGGCAGGTGTGTTTGATTAGGGTTGAGCAAACGTCGGCAGGGACACCGGTCCTCCAGGATCAAGTTTGCCCATCCCGGCTCTAGCCACACACAAGTATCATTACTGCCATACCTGTTGACAATCAAGAAGTCACTTAAATTAGACCTGCCTAACAAAGTGAAGTAGACCAAAAGATCCTCAAAAGTTAGATGTCATCCTGAGATCATAAGAAATTCCACAGTCTGGAAAAGGTTATTAAGTCATTGTATGTTCATTATTAGTTCATGTTAATGCAAAGTGCAATAACTAATTCTAACAAACGTGAATTTAGATTTTAATAATGCTTTAGTAATTGTTGATCTATGATGAATAAATTCTGTACAAGTATTGTTCATTATTAGTTCATACAGTAAATACATTAACAAGCATTAACTAATGAAATCTTATAGTAATGTATTGTTTTTTGCAGGAGTCTTTGGAAGCGTAGAGCAGTAGTTATGTAACTTATTACATAAAAAATTGTTTTACTGTCACTTATGATCAAATAAAGGCATCCTTAATGAACAAAAGGTTTACTTGCTTTCAAAAAAGTATATACTGAGGACCAGTGGATATTTTATCCATACCCTACAGAAAAAATAGTAGTTACTAGTTACATAAAAAAAACAAGCAAATAAAAAGCCATCAGCCTTTCAATGTTTTGCGACCCCTGGGGTGTGATTATGTTATATTAAAGACACAGCACATTGATTTCATGGCATCAGGTTAAACTTTCTGACACCTTTACTTCACTCATGTATGTTAAACATAAATACAGCCACAACTGAACATGGAGGGTGGTTTATGAGTGGCGGTCTTCAAAATTAAATGGTGAATAGACTTGGGCCTATTGGTATGTGTGCGCCAGTGTGTAAGGTTTATATATTTATAACCACTTCAGAGATTATTGAGGGTCGCGAGTCACTAACATTGTAACTTTCGGGGTCACAGGCTGAAAAGTTTGGGAACCCCTGCTGTAGACTATCCCAGATTTTTTTGGGGGTTGACCTATTTCTTCAGTGTGAATGCAGATTTCATTCCCTTTATTTATTTATTTCTTCATTTATATTGTATTCATTTTGGCAGATTCTTTTATCCAAATCATCTTACAGTGCTTTCAAGGTACATATTTAATCAATCCGCATGTTCCCCAGTAATCCAACCCAAGACTTCTGTCACTAAACATTCGTCACTACATCTAAACTAGAGTCAATGACCTGTGAAACCATATCTGTGTCAGTATATAAAGTGTGTGTGTGTGTGTGTGTGTGTGTGTGTGTGTGTGTGTTTGCCTCCATTAATCTTATTAACTGTGTTTGACTTGGTGTTTGCTGGTCTGTTTAATTGATTTTGTGTGTGTGGTGTGTTTGCACTGGGCTGTGTGAAGGTGTATTGGAGATAACACTGTTTATGTGGTGATGGTAATCTTGGCCTGATGAGCATCTGGTAAAAGCTCTGTAACATCTGGCCATGTCTGATCTCTGATCTACACCTCACTTTACTACAGAGAACCCTCACCTCAATACAACAGCAGGACGGACCCTTTTCACAAGTCTGTTATGACGTGTTTAACAGTCATCAGCCCTTGAAAGTTTTTATTTTGTTGATTTTAAACGTATGTATTTATATGTATTTATGCATTTATGTATGTATTACATCATATTTGCATCAAATTATAAAATAATGAATTACTTCATATGCAAGGTGTTTATAATGCAGCATCTATGGGGGCTACACAGTAAATTTGACGTTGTTCTCTCCTCTGGCTGCCGCCGTCTCACACTATTTTTCTTTTTTCTGAAAGTCTTGATAACGCCATCGAGGAGGTTTTCTTTTATTATTTCAGCAAATAGTATTAAAAAAAACTATATTTTTTGTACTCTCCCATTCACTGTGCTCTAAGTTTATCAGCTATGATGACTTTCGCTGCTGAGAAACCTGGAAATGTGAAAAGGGTCCATTAATAGAACAGTGCAGAAATGAAATGCAATATTTAGTAGAGTGGAGTTGTAATTTGCATATTCATGAATCTGTTAGTCGATTGTAAACAGTCTACAGTTCAGCAAACTAACTGCTGTTAATCAAAGTGTTATTTGATTTAAAGATTGTACATTACGATTTATTAAACGTTATATTACAGCTGACGTCAAAAACCTTTCATGCTAATTTTTTATTCTTTTTAATTTTTTTATTAATTTTTCATGTGATGTTTAACAGAGCAAGGAGATTTTCACATTTTTTTGTATATTTTTTTCTTCTGGGGAAATATATATAATATAATAATAATAATTTATGTATACACACACTATCGGTCAAAAGTTTGGGTCGTTTTTTTTTGTTTTGTTTTTTCATGTTTTTTAGGAAAAATTATTCTGTTCATCAAGGTGGCATTTATTAAATGTAAAAAAAATAATTGTTAAATAGTTATTTATTAAACATTTATATATTACTTATTGTATGTGGTTTCAAATTAAATTATTACTCCAGTCATTATAGCTTTTATTACTATTACCATTAATAATAATATTATTAATTATAATAATAACAACAACAATAATAATTCATATTAGAGGGATTTCTGAAGCATCATGTTGACTCTGACGACTGGAGTAAAACATACCTGTCAACATTGGGATGGGAAAATAAGGAATATGCCACCGCCCCCACCTCCCAAAAAAGTCTCCAAATTAATATTATATTAAATATTATATTAAAATAACTAAATATGTTCATCTGGAGCTGTTTCATTATAAATAAACAGTTAAACGCTCAGTAATATGGTTTATTATTATTTTTTTATTTTATTTATTTTTTACAAATAATCTGCAAAGAAATTAGCAAACTGTTTAGCCTATTTAAATTAGTAGCTATTATAAAGAAATTGAATCAAGTTATCAAATCTCAATAATCTTTTCTTCACTGTATAGCTTAAAATTCTGATTAAAGATATGTTTAATAAAAAATATTATTATTATTAATTATGTGTATATGTCTGATCAAACTTGAATAAATATATTGAATATTTACAAATATATACCCATTTCAATTATTTATTTTCACCAATGAAACCAATATAACATCTCAACATTCACAAATATACTTTTCTGACATTCAAAAGCAAAACAAAAACAAATCAGTGACCAATATAGCCACCTTTCTTTGCAAGGACACTCAAAAGCCTGCCATCCATGGATTCTGTCAGTGTTTTGATCTGTTCACCATCAACGTTGCGTGCAGCAGCAACCACAGCCTCCCAGACACTGTTCAGAGAGGTGTACTGTTTTCCCTCCTTGTAAATCTCACATTTGATGATGGACCACAGGCTTTCTATGGAGTTCAGATCAGGTGAACAAGGAGGTCATTAGTTTTTCTTCTTTTAGACCCTTTCTTGTTAGCCACGCTGTGGAGTACTTGGACGTGTGGGATGGAGCATTGTCCTGCATGAAAATCAGACTTCTTCCTGTACCACTGCTTGAAGAAGGTGTCTTCCAGAAACTGGCAGTAGGACTGGGAGTTGAGCTTGACTCCATCCTCAACCCGAAAAGGCCCCACAAGCTCATCTTTGATGATACCTGCCCAAACCAGTACTCCATCTCCACCTTGCTGGTGTCTGAGTCATACTGGAGCTCTCTGCCCTTTACCGATCCAGCCACGGGCTTATCCATCTGGCCCATCAAGACCCGCTTTCATTTCATCAGTCCATAAAACCTTAGAAAAATCAGTCTTAAGATATTTCTTGGCTCAGTCTTGACATTTCAGCATGTGTGTCTTGTTCAGTGGTGGTCGTTTTTCAGCCTTTCTTACCTTGGCCATGTCTCTGAGTATTGCACACCTTGTGCTTTTGGGCACTCCAGTGATGTTGCAGCTCTGAAATATGGCAAAACTGGTGGCAAGTAGCATCTTGGCAGCTGCACGCTTGACTTTTCTCAGTTCATGGGCAGTTATTTTGCGCCTTGGTTTTTCCACACGCTTGCGACCCTGTTGACTATTTTGAATGAAACGATTGATTGTTCGATGATCACGCTTCAGAAGCTTGGCAATTTTAAGAGTGCTGCATCCCTCTGCAAGATATCTCACTATTTTTGACTTTTCTGAGCCTGTCAAGTCCTTCTTTAAGCCTATTTTGCCAAAGGAAAGGAAGTTGCCTAATAATTATGCACACCTGATATAGGGTGTTGATGTCATTAGACCACACCCCTTCTCATTACAGAGATGCACATCACCTAATATGCTTAATTGGTAGTAGGCTTTTGAGCCTATACAGCTTGGAGTAAGACAACATGCATAAAGAGGATGATGTGGTCAAAATACTCATTTGCCTAATAATCATGCACTCCCTGTATGTATATATATATATAACAAAATGTCTAGCTTTAGTTTATTTATAAAACTATAGTGTCTTATCATATTGTTTGATTTTCTAAATAAAAACTTCATGGTTCATAAGGAAAATAGTAGAATTTGTTGTGGAAATGATGTTTTATGTAAAATCTGATTTAATTTTGTTTGCATTAAAGCTAGCTTTTCTTTAATCATCAACATCTAACACTCCATCAGTTTGTTTTAAATAATATTTGATTGATTTGTAGGTGTTAGAGCAGAAACAAAGTTGTTGCTCTTCATATTGTTTTCTGTCATGTTCATGTACATTTCTCAAGCTATTTTGCAATATTAGACTGAAAGATCTGAAAATGTCATATATACACCTAGTTGTAGACCTTTCCTTAAAGAGATGCAAGACAAAAATCCAATTAAACAATTTGGACATGAGATGTAAATGGCATTGCATTTGTCTAATACAATCTGATTGACCAAACCACATCTTAACAGCAGGTGTGAACAGTAATCTTACAGTATATCTTACAGTACTTCAGAGCTCTAAAATTGTCAACAGTCACAGCCCGTATTCACAACGTGGCTGTCAGAATGGTCACTTTTTTCTTCTTCTTCTTCATTTGAATAAATAATGATGCAGGTTCTTTAGGGAGGCTTGAAAGCATTGATCCAAGAATAGCCCTGCTAAAAAATTCATCTTCCCTTCACGCTCTTCTTAGCCGCCCAAACAGTGCTATGGATCTCACCAGACGCGGAGGTTTGAAAGATAAATCAGACTCCTCATCGGCTACAGCGCATTAACAGCCTCTCTGTTTGTCTTCCATCATTGGCTCTTAAACGCTTTTCATAGGAGAAGCCAGACTGGTTTGTGCTAAGTCCGTTGGCGTTGTTTGATTTGCATCTTCTGCACTTTGATTGGCTGCACTATATATGAGAAAAGGGCTGCATGGTGGCTCAGTGTGTAGCACTGTCACACCACAGCAAGAAGGTTGCTGGGTCAGTTGGCATTTCAGTATGGAGTTTGCATGTTCTCCCCATGTTGGCGGGGGTTTCCTCCAAGTCCTCCGGTTTCCCCCACAGTCCAAACACAAATGCTGTAGGTGAACTGATGAACTAAATTAATTGTAGTGTATGAGTGCATGTGTATGGGTGTTTCCCAGTACTGGGTTGTGCCTGGAAGGGCATCCGCTGTGGAAAACATATGCCGGAATAATTGGTGGTTCATTCCGCTGTAGCAACCCGTGATAATCAGGGACTAAGCTGAAGGAAAAGGAATGAATGAATGAATATATATATGTGTGAAAATTATCATGATAATAGTATGCAAATAGGGGTGTGACAAGATCTCATATGACAAGATCTGGCGAGATTAAATCGCGGCGAGACTTCTCGTCGAGGTGAAAAGTTGTCTCATGAGTTGTGATGTTATGATGGAGCATGAGGGTGAATTGAAGGCGATTGAAGGCAGGATTGGATTTGATCTGCAAATAAAGTGCTTTGCACACACCTGGCAACCCAGGCTAGCCTCAGAGTTGCTCTTGTCACTCAGTTGGGTGGGCGAGTGTGACGTAACCACTGTTTTCACCAGAGTTCAGCAGGTGCCGCATCCAACATAGGCTACAACTACAGCCTCACACATTATGGTTCGAATCCATGCAATGGAATAGCACTTCAGATATGCTGAAAGGCATAATGGTCGTAAACACAAATGGAATTAAGACGTGGAGTATTCATATTTTAGTGGCATTATTAAAGTGCAGATATGTAAACGCCGTAATCAAACTATTAAAACCGTGAAGGACTTTTAGCTGCATTTTACAACAGAACCTACACACCTAGCGAGTCAGTAAAGCACCACAGACACACACATCTCTAAGCGTGTGCAAACAAACACACTCACTGATTGAACTCCTGGAGACTCATCGTCACATCATCATCACGGAACACACGTTTATACTGTCCGGGAAAAGCTGAATTATTTTTTTCATTCTGCGTGCGGTATCAAGCTCCAGTAAAACAACTCTCCTATCAATCCTTTATATTTGCATGATCGCATCTAGTAGCTCAGAGTGAGTCACGGGGCCTGAATGCAATCTTGCTAAATGAAAGTGAAACTCATTTATTAAATAAAAAGTGAAATACACAAAATTACATATATTCGTTTCATGTGATATATGTTTCATGTGATACATGTTTCATTTGTTTCATTTGATATATCATGTGAAATTGTACAGGGGAGAAGCCAGTCGGTAGAGTTTCTATCTAAATATTTAGCAGTGTTGCATGTCCTTTATGACATAGAATTAGAAACAAAATACCATTCATTACAATGTTTTTAAAAAGCACCTAAATTGTTTTGTATTTTGTGATTAGATTTTTTTTTCTAGTTGAATAAAAATCTATTTTCCATTCATATATTAGTAAATATTTTGCTAATATTTAAAATTATATATAAAAATATAATTTTCCATTCACATAGGCTATTAGCAAAATATTTAGCAGTGTTTGCATGTCTATTACTGCATATAATTCATTAAAATAGAAGTAAAATAACACACACTGAAACAAAAATAACATTCATTACAAACTGATTTAAAGAAAGCACCTAAGTAGTTTTGCGATTTGGGTTTTTCCCCAGTTGAATAAAGGACTATTTTCCATTCATATATTTCATCATTGAGGATTTCTTAAAAATAGTGAAAAAATCTTGTCTCGTCTCGTTCTCGTGAACTCAATCTCGTATCACGTCTCGTCTCGTGGAGTAGGCATCTCGTCACACCCCTAGTATGCAATATCCATATCGCAGGGAAGTACAATAAATTAACTTAATTTTATGTTCCAACACACAAAAATATAGTTTTGCTGCTTGTTGAAATGACTTATTTAAAATGAGTTGAATCAACACAATTCTTGAGATTTTTTTTTGGGACAACTTAATTGTTTTATGTTCAATACACTTAATCGGTAATAGTTAACTTAATTGAATTGTGTGGAACCCTGCATTTTTTACACTGAAGCATTTGTGTGCTGCATGCATGGGTTGTTTATGCAAATCTGACCAGATGGACATGGATGATCAGATGGCACCTTTACTATCTACATCTTCACCATTAGGAGCTGTTAGCTGAAACGACACTCAAAAACTATATATTTTTTGCTTGTTCAAACTACTTATTTAAAATGAGCTGAAACAACATAATTCTTGAGATTTCATTGGGGCAGCTTAATTTTTTATGTTTAATCCACATAAATTTGTTAAAAGTGTTAAGTTAACTTAATTTGTGTTGGGACAACATGAATAAATTGTGTGGAACCCTGCATTTTTACAGTGTAGGGCTGAAAATAAACACTAATGCAAGGAGAAGAGAGAGGAAAATTACAACAGCCTATGAGAATCAAGGTTTTCAGTCATTCACAATGATTGAAATAATAATTGTTTGCACCTATTTTATCTAATTAGCTCAGAAAATGATCTATTTCATGTTTATTTGAGCATGATTATAACATAAATATATACAGTTGAAGTCAAAATTATTAGCCCCTTTTTTTTTTTTTAAATATTTCCCAAATGATGTTTAACAGAGCAAGGAAATGTTCAGTATGTCTGATAATATTTTTTCATATTAAATTAAATTTAATATTTACTTATTTGTTTTATTTCGGCTAGAAATATTTTTTTTTAATTTTGATACAATTTTAAGGTCAATATTATTAGCCCTCTTAAGCAATATTGTTTTTGATTGTCTACAGAGCAAACCCCTTTTGTAAGACTTATTTTTTCTTGTTAAGCCTTTAAATGTCACTTTAAGCTGAATACTAGTATCTAGTAAAATATTATTTACTGTCATGATGGCATAAAGATGTCAGATAAAAGATAAAATAAATCAGTTATTAGTAATAAGTTATTAAAACTATTACATTTAGAAATGTGTTGAAAAAAATCTCTCTGTTAAGCTGAAATTAGGGGGAAAATATTCAGGGGGACCTATAATTCTGGAGGGCAAAAACATTCTGTACTGTAACAGCAGATAACATAGCGGTTTGGTAGGTAGTTATATCGTTATCGCAGTAATATCACATATTGTATCGTGCAGCCCTAACAGAGTTAGCTGGTACTTGGTTTTTAGGATGTATATCAAGTGAGATTGGTCTCGTTTTTGCCAGAGGCTTAATGAGCTGAAGCCAATCATCAGTGTCTGGATAAAGACGTGATGTGATGTAAATCCCAAAAGGTTCCACTAATGGGTGACTGCTTAGTGCATTGATTTTAAGATCTTCAAACCGCATTAATCAACAGTCATTGATACCTCTCCTCAACAAGACTGCCATTGTTTAAGCACACAAACATCCAGTTGGTGTACTTCCCTGATTAACTGACTTGAGAATGTGTGTTTTATGGCATGCATGAGAAATTAGGGCCTTCCTGCAATTGAGAACATTGATGTGTTGCGATGGTTTCATGGTTTACCTGTAATAAAATGTATTTATGCAGAGAATTTTGTCAAATAATCTGTGAATTTGTAACACAGATTAACTATAATTATATAATATAATAACACTGATTATTATGCATAAAAATACACATTACTGCAGAAAAATTACAACTGCATTCATATAGTTATGGCAATATTAAGTGGAATAGCTGAAAAAATGAATATCCAGCCCATCTTTCTTTCCATTGAATCACTGTAGTCTGTGTAAGCCTATCAGTCAATAACCACATTTATTATTTTATTATATTTATCTTATTTTTGCTATTAGTTTACAGAAACAAGGGCTGATCTTTTTTTATAAAGGCCATATTTAATATTTCATTATTATCATTTTTTAATTAGTTTGTATATGTACTAGAATAGGTTAACCTGCTTCAAGATAAAAAATAATGAAATTAATATTCAGGTGGAATTGTGTCAATATATTAGCGCATTACTCTAATAAGTTAATGCATTTATAAAGCATAAACAATAATTGTATAGTAATTACTAATTAAAACTTATCATAGAGTTTACTGTTTCTCTAGGAACAGTGTTAAAACATGAAATTAAATAAAATAATGATTTTACTTAAGGTTTAAAATGCATTTCTAACTAGATCTACTTGTTTGGTAAACAAAGCAAGTCTCATATAACATGTCTACTTAAAAACAACATATTACTTTAAAAACTGTGTTGTGAATACATCATATTTGCATATTAGTCAACTATATTATTGAAATGAATATAAAAACTATATATATATATATATTTATTTATTATTATTATTATTATTATTTTTACACACATTTAGAAATATGTAGACTCGATGGGCTAGACAATTCTGTGGATTTCTGAACACACACATTCCGTGTGGGTCTGGTCATGGGTTATCGAGTTTTCAGGATCCTGATGGTATAGAGTATAGAAAACCTGAGGGATTTTTTATGTTGAACGTGCAAGGAGAAATTTTTATCAAGCAATGTGTCAAGCTTCAATAGTACAAAACTACAATAAAAGTGGCTCTTTTAAGCTTTGCTCATATATATATATATATATATATATATATATATAT
>CAIGQZ010035043.1:4396336-4406600 GCA_903798205.1 Danio tinwini
TGTATTCAGGAAACCATTCCCATTTTATTAAGGTGTATCCATATAAATGGCCCACCCTGTATATATATAAGGTCTAATCACATTTATTCCATGGCATCTTATTTCTTTATTTATATAAAAAAGTTCAAAATGACAACAATTTTATTTTCATTTTAGAAAGATTTTTATCAGTAGTTTACAAAACAAAACAAAAATTACATTTTAATTAAACACATAAAATTGTAAATCCAGTAGGGCTGTAATGGATCACTGTTGATCTGTGATTCTTATAGATCACAACCCACGGTTTGTAACACACATGACCTGTGGATTAATACACTTGTAGATTAATCCTAAATCACTCATGATCGTAGAGAGATCGCCTCTCGCATCATTCAAATCACATGTATGAAAGCATTTAGGCTTTCCTGTAAAATATAATGATGACAGAAGAAGTTGTGGTGGGTTATTCGAGATGTGGTGGGTTTCTTAGGTTATTAAAGGTGTTTTCTGTCTCTACTTGTTTAGCTTGCATTTACAGTATGTACTGTATTCAGTGTAAGCTGCATGGTTAATCATTAAAAGATCGGGATCTCAACACCCACGCAACATAAATTATAAATGATGGTGATTTGCATACTTTTGTTAATCCTTCGAATCACTCACATCTGTGTTTGACAAACGCAAAAATCAAGAAAGAGATTTAGTCTTTAGTCTTTTGAGTTAGTTATGAAGTTACAAACACTGAAGTAATGATCCATGTAGCAATGAAACATGAAGTTTATGAGTAAATAATCATTTATTGAAAATAAGACTTAAAATAAATATGGGTTGTACTAATTATAATGTTAGATTTCTACATTTAGCGTTATCAGCAACAGTAGTGGTAACAATGAATTTTTTACAGTACTGAATATTTTACATTTTATTATTATTCAGCTGATTATTTCTTTTTTTATAAAAAATTACAGGTTCTACAGTAAGTTCTGTTTGTTAAAAGCAAAATGTTCTTACAGTTTTTGTATTAAATGCACTGTAAAAAATGCAGGGTTCCACACAATTTATTCATGTTGTCCCAACACAAATTGATTAAGTTAACTTAACAATTTTAACAAATTTATGTGGATTGAACATTAACAAAAATATTAATTGTCTCAATGAAATCTCAAGAATTATGTTGTTTCAGTTCATTTTAAGTAAGTAGTTTGACCAAGTGAAAAAAAATAGTTTGAGTGCAAATGACGTTTATCTCCTCCCCTTTTTGGCTGATCTGAAAAATGGTTTGATCTGTGACTGAAAAACTTTAATGTGATCCGAACCATGAGATTGTGATCCATTACACACCACTAAAAGTAAGACCTTAACACAAAGCTTAAAATAGCATGCAATTGTGAGCCTTATTGGCAGCCTTAAACAGTGCTTTGAAAAATGAAGTATGTTCATTGTGATTGCATTTCTCCTTCAGTGTTCTGCTGAATAAATAAGGCCATGCAAAAGAATTCTTAGATGATCAGTTCCCAATTTCTTTGGGAATAGGGATGGTACAATATAGACAGCCCTTTAGTTTTTATATTATTGCACAGTGGCACCTGCGCTGCCCTCCTCCCCCTCTGACGTGGCTCCGCCCACTCGGCCCTCTGAGTGGCTGCTTTCAGCACCATCTGAATATTTGATGAGTAATGCAGGTCATTTAAGTCAAAATGACATGCGTTTGTGTGAGTCCACATTGGGTGGCTTTAAAATTGAACAGTAAAGATGCGTCCGGGAACCGGCTTCTGCAAGCAGCTGGTCAGGGCCACACTGTGGGCAGTTTCAGGGAGGAGTAGAGCATCGCTGGGGCTCGTCTGCCAGGTGAGAGGGATTCAGGGTGGGCTGCAACTGGGGATTGTATTGTTGTGTATGTAAAGACAGGGGTCTTTCATTTGTTGAGGGGTCTTAGGGTGGAGATGGGATGATGAAATCTGCCTCTGTATTTCTGTGTCCAGATATAGTTTTGTTGGTTCATTTGCTTGGATTATAGTTTATTTTGTTGCTTTTAAAAAAATCTGATTCATGTTGTAATGTGCTCTAGTTTTGCTTATATTGAGGGAACATGATATGGAAATTGAACATTTAACAGGGTCCAAACCAGTATTCAAGCTCGCCTCCAATAAAGTGTGTTTTTTATTTATTCATTTATTTTTTATTCATTTTTTTTGTTGTATTTTATTTATTTTTTACTAAATTATAATTTTATTTTAGTATTATTTTACAAAATTATTATTTTCTTCTAGTATTTTTTACAAAATTATTATTTTATTTTAGTATTATTTTAATTTTCATTTATTTCATTATTATTTTACTAAACTATTGTTTTATTTTAGAATTATTCTATTTTAATGTATTATTATTATATTTTATTATTAATTTATTTTAGTATTATTTAGTATTTTTGCCCATGTATGTATTTATTTATTTATTAATTTATTTGTTTGTTTAATTATTATTATTATTTTTTTTACTAGTAGTGTTTTTGTGCTTATATTGATGTAGGACAGTATAGAGAAACTCTGATTCAAATTCTGCCCTGACAATGTCTATTTCTATGCATTTATTGTGTGTTTGTTTTTATTTTCTGCATATTTGATTAAGAAATGTTTGCCTATAATGAAATAGAACCAATGGAGAATGAATATGGAGAATGAAACTGAATGGGGATGTTTTATTGATTCATTTTTTGCTATTCTAAGATAGGACAGTTTGGAGAAACCCATTGGTTTCTTAAGTTTTTCTTTTCTTATTTTGTCTATTTGTGAGGTCTGTGCTTTACTTTTATACAGATCTAATGTTTAGTAAATATGCTTCAATTCAGCAAATACACCTCAATAGCTTGGAGATCTAAACCAAAAATTCAAAGTACTCAACTATAATTGACAAAACAATGTTTTGTGTCACAGGCCACGGAGAGTGAGCCGGGTGACATGGACCTCAGCGGTCTGCCTGAGACGGCCGTCGACTCTGAGGAGGACGATGATGAGGAAGACATCGAGCGTGCCTCAGATCCCCTCATGAGCCGAGACATCGTCCGAGACTGCCTGGAGAAAGACCCTATGGACCGAACAGATGATGACATAGGTGAGCCAATCCATTATAACCCCTATCCAGATCCCTTGCTGGGGCAGAATGCAAAAAAAGAGGAGATTCTCAAAAGCAGTCAAAAAATGAGGAAGGCAACAAAAGGTCGGGGAGACTACAAAGAGAAGGGGGAGACGGGCTGTTTTTTCTAGGTCACCCTCTCACTCGAGTCTTTCACAGTGCATTAAAATTTGATTGGCTAAATCTACAGCTACGCTTCAGTGGTGCCATGCCAAGCTCAGGTCATTGAGTACCAGACGGGCCATGGGCAGAGCACAATCCAAAATCTGTGGTCTCCATTGTGATGAAGATGTATACTTGATTCAGTTGATGGAGAAAAAAAAAACTATTAACTTCAGTAGAAAAGTAGAAAAAATATTGTCTTGTTAGCTAGTTCCAGTAATTGGTTGTAAAATAATGAGCGCATTAATATGAATGGACAGAAGAGGTTAAATGTGCTGTGTTCTGTCCAACAAAATGTCAAGCACACTTGCAGTTCATCTCAAGTATCTTTTTCACAAGCTAATGTAAATTCTGATATAATAGAAAATGCACAATCATACATGCAAAATTGTGGCAAAACATGTCACTAAAATGATTAAGTCTGCATTACGGCACAGCGAAGACTACGCTGGACCTACTGTGTATACTCAACACAAAAATATAAATTGGCCCTAATCAGACAGCATCTTTCATGCAGGGCATTTAACCCAGAACACAGTAATATAAGTAAAGCAGTTCTTTGAAAATGAAAACACTGAAGTAATGAAACGGCAGCCTGGTGTCCTGATCTAAACCTGATTGAAAATCTCTGTAAATCCTTTGCAATAAAGTTACAGCTAGCACTCTTCAGTGAACTGTTGGTTAGTTTGTAAAACACTGCAGTTTCTTGAAGCTGAAAACATTAAAATAATGAAATGACAGCCAGGTGTCCTGACCTAAACCTGATTGAAACTCTCTGTAAATCCTTTGCAATAAAAATACAGCAAACACTCTTTAGTGAACTGCTGGTTATTTTGTAAAACACTGCAGTTCCTTAAAGCTGAAAACGTTAAAATAATGAAATGGCAGCCCAGTGTCCTGGTCTAAACCTGATTGAAGATCTCTGTAAATCATTTGCAATAAAGTTACAGCTAAACACACTTCAGTGAACTGTTGGTTAATTTGTAAAACACTGCAGTTCCTTAAAGCTGAAAATATTAAAATAATGAAATGGCAGCCCGGTGTCCTGAACTAAACTTGATTGAGGAACTCTGGAAAAACCTTTGCAACAAAATTACAGCTAACAATGTTTAGTGATCTCTTGGTTATTTTATAAAACACTGTTTTACTATTATACTGTTTCAATTTACTATAATCTTCTATGTGAAGCTGCTTTGACACAATCTACATTGTATATGCGCTATACAAATAAAGGTGAATTGAATTGAATTGAATATTATGGTACTCTGATTTTAATTTCGATAACTCATATTGTAAAATAATGAGTGCATTGAAATGAATGGACGCAATATGTTAAATGTACTGTGTGCTGTGCAACAAAATGTCAAGCACACTTGGAGGCTTAAAGAAACTAACAAACCTTGCCGAAAATACATAAATGAGTGTTTCCTCTACTATGAGCACTTTGGAATTTAAGAAAATAAACTCGCACATTACATTCTCACTGCTTGATTTCATTTGTCCATCAACAATATCCAAGAGTGTGTGGACTTAAGTCACTTAAGTCATTATTTACAGAATTTTCTGACACATCTGTTTGGTACGTTTAGCTGATGTTTAAATACACAGGTAGTAAAGATTAAACTACGTTGTGATTCATAGTTCAAAATCAGCTTTTCCACATACCTTATTGTCTATGACTGCTAATAAATCTAAATAGAAATAATCCTATAATTAAAACAAATGCACTTTAATTCTATTGCAAATTAAAACATTTTTTAAGCTGTTTAAAAAAATACAGTATATTTTTTACTACATAGTCATACATTTAATCATCAAAACTAAATGAAGGCAGTAAATACAGTCTAGGACAGCTTTATTACATATCACATTTTGTGGAAATGTTTTAATAAATTCCAACCCTTGCTTACGCTCTCTATTTTAAGAAGCCACTTTCTGTTTAGTTCTTTGTTACTGTGGAAATGGATTTTGTCATGTATAATATGTCCTGTATATTGCATAGCAGGATTAGCTGGTTCTCTGGAAATAGCTTCATATTAATAATGCATTCGATGCTTGGTTGCTGTTATTTTTAAAGCCATGGAAAGAATGTTTTTCCGTTCTCCATGTGGGGAGGAAACTGCATCTGATAGAGAGGGCAAATATCAATGAAAGACTCTCTCTTAAATCGGACTTTCATTTTTGTTTCTGCAGAGCAACTGTTGGAGTTCATGCACCAGCTACCAGCCTTTGCCAACATGACCATGTCTGTCAGGAGGGAGCTTTGTGCTGTCATGGTGTTCGCTGTGGTGGAACGAGCCGGCACCGTCGTCCTTAATGATGGCGAAGAGGTCGGTCAGACTTACTGTCACGTTAGCCTTTCTGCTCTCACTTGGATATGGATAGTTCACCCAAAAATGAAGATTACCTCATCATTTATTCTCCCTCGTGTTGTTTTAAGCTTTTATGATTTTCATTCTTCTGTTGAACACAAAATAAGACATTTTAAAGAGGGCTGGTTGCTGGGATTCATAGACTTCCATAGTAGAAAAAAAAGACTGTATGTCAATGGGTGCTACCAGCATTCTTCAAAATATCATGACGAAAGAAACTTAAACAGGATTTGAACAAGTGATGCGTGAGTAAATGATGGTGGAATTTAAATTCTTGGGTGTACCAGCCCTTTAAACTACAGTTAAAATGGCAAAAATAGAGAGCAGAAATGTTTCCTAAATTTAGAGGTCATTGATTGTCCTATTTGGAGGAACAGGAGTATAAAGCCTGGTTTATACTTCTGCGTCAAGTGATCGCCGTAACCCGCGGCGCAAGCCTCGCGCATAGCAGTGCATTTATACTTGTGCGCGCTGTTTCTGTTTTTCTGCAATACCCTTCTGAAACACTAGCTGGCAGTAGGTGTTTAAGTTTATCTGTGTCGAGTTTCTTCGCTGGTGTTTTGTGTTTTCTGAACACTCCCTTAATGTACACGTGGCTCAAATTCGCTCATTTTGAGGAGGGAACCGGCGGACGTGCAACAACTTTAATCATAAGGTAAACACAAAACAACAGTCTCCATCCGGAGCTCCTTTACGGGACTCCACACTTGTAAACACTCGCTGCATCGGGCATGCAGCTCTCACCTCCGCCCACACTCGTCAGCGATACCAAGCTGACCAATCACAGAGCTTGCGCTATGCGTACGCGTTACATTTTTTGAGAGGTGCACTTCAACATCGCCGACGGCCACGGTGAGGGGCTTTGCGTCCATGCGTAGGCTGCGCCGTAGCAAACGCATGCGTTTGACGCAGAAGTATAAATCAGCCTTAAGAGTATTTTTTAAAGCATATTGCATGAGTTACAGTTATCTGAAAAAAAACATTAGAGAACACTTGCATCTGAAATACTTGGCTTATATACTGTTGATAACGTACTATATACTATGGAAGTATGTGTTTTTGAACGCAGTTTAACAGATATTCCCTGTTATTAGTGTTAATCTGCAGTTGGTAGTTATTTTATTAATTATCTGACAAACACTGGGAATGTAAGTTTTGACTGACATTGCAAGATGTTGAGCACTGGCACGAAGCCAACTAATCACAAATCTTGCGCTCTGCATCTTTGCAATGTGTAGTTGAATTTTTTGAGAGGTTTGCATCAGGCTATGGCAAAGGCTTTTGAGTACTGTCTGAAGGCTATACTGAACCTCCGTGTACACTATACAGAAGTATAAATTGACCTTACTCAGACAACCGCTTTCATGCAGGACAATAAACCCTGAACACAGCAAAACAGGGAAAGCAGTTCTTTGAAGCTAAAAACACTGAAATAATGAAACGGCAGCCCAGTGTCCTGACCTAAACCTGATTGAAAATCTCTGTGCAATCCTTTGCAACAAAGTTACAACTAACACTCTTCAGTGAACTGATTTTTTTGTAAAACACTGCAGTTCCTTGTATCTGAAAACATTAAAATAATGGGTAACACTTTATTTTGATGGTCCATTTTAGTATTAGTGGACTATCTGCTGATACTGCTCCATCAACAGACATATTACTGACTATAAGAAACTTTGCAAATGCATGCCAACTTACACTAACCCTAACCCCAACCTAACAGTCTACTTATATTCCAATGATAATTAGTTGGCATGTAGATGCAATGTAACTTAATTCAACAAACGGACCATCAAAATAAAGTGTGACCAAATAATAAAATGGCAGCCTGGTTTCCTGATCCAAACCTAATTGAAAATCTCTGTAAATCCTTTGCCGTAAAGTTACAGATAACTCTCTTCAGTGAACTGTTGGTTATTTTGTGAAACACTGCAGTTCCTTGAAGCTGAAAAAATTTAAATAATGAAATGGCAGCCCGGTGTCCTAACCCAAACCTGATTGAAGATCTCTGTAAAATCCTTTGCAACAAAGTTACAGCTAAAACCGTTCAGTGACCTGATGGTTAATTTGTAAAGCACTGTTCTACTACCATGGTACAGACACAAATAAAAGTCCTTTAAATTGTGATTGATAAAATTTACTTCATTTCTAAAATAAACAAATCAAGTGTTCATGATTTGTTTTCTGAATTTGATCTGTGCTGTAACCTTTTCCAACGTCAAAATCTATTAGCCTAGCATTTCACACAAATTCAATTTCAGTTCTTTCTTCAATGCTAATCTTGTCATTTTTGTCAACTGATGTCATTCACCTTTAACCTTTCACCAGCGTTGGCTTCAGTCTTATGCTAATCTGGATTCTGTGGTTTGGCTAACATGCACTACAGTCCCTCTCCCGCTTTATACACAGCCAATCATCCATTCAGCTTCTGCACTGTTAAACCTGAATGGAAGCCAGCATTCGGCGTCTTGAGATTACAAGATGCCCGCGGTACAGCGGGAATCACTTATCTCCTTATCTCAGCATTGACATGCCAAAAAGACCCATTTTCCCCCCTAATGCATCCATATAATTGAAAGCAGGACAGGCCTTGAGGCTCGTACAGTTGACTGCGATGACATGTTCACTGCTGTTATCAGTGCTCAAAACAATGAATTAAGTCCTTGTGCATGTTTTTATTGCACCACAAATGTTTTTTGCACCTCTAACAATTACTCCACCTTATACACTTGTTTTCGAATATCTAAAAATTCTTAAATCGAGATGCATGACAAGCAAAATATTGTCTTGTTTTAAGAAATCATATTACAAAATTAAGTGATTTTTTTTCTATTTTTTTTTCTTGAAACAAGCAAAATAATCTGCAATAGGGTAAGCAAAATAATTTTGTTTTTTGTTTTGACATAAGATTATTTTGCTTACCCCATTGGCAGATTATTTAGCTTGTTTTAACGAAAAACTCACTTAATCGTGTGTTAATTAAATGTGTGTGTTACTGTGAACGTGTGTATGTGTGTTGCAGCTGGACTCGTGGTCTGTGATTCTGAATGGATCAGTAGAAGTGACGCATCCAGACAGCCGCAATGAAATCCTCTGCATGGGCAACAGCTTCGGCGTTTCTCCCACCATGGAGAAAGAGTACATGAAGGGGGTGATGAAGACCAAGGTGGACGACTGCCAGGTGAGTAAACGGGACCCCCAAGTCTACCCCATGTTGACTGCATCATCCACAGACCAGTTGGCTCTATAGGCAAACTGTAGGGGGTCCAGCAAAGGTCCAGTGATGTCCTTCAGGTAAGCTAGCACCAGTCTTTCGAATGACTTCATGGCCACAGATGTTAAGGCAACAGGTCTGTAGTCATTGAGTCCTGTGATCTTTGGTTTCTTTGGTATTGGGATGATGGAGGAGCATTTGAAGCAGGATGGAACTTTGCGCTGTTCCAGTGATCTGTTGAAGATCTGTGTGAAAATGGGAGCCAGTTGGTCCGCACAAGTTTTCAGACAGGCTGGTGAAACACCGTCTGGACCTGGTACTTTTCGTCTCCTCTGTTTACTTAAGATCTGACGCACATTTTCCTCACTGATTTGAAGTGCCGGGGTGGAGAAGGAGATGGCTGGAGGTGTTGATGGCTGTTTACTGAGGATCTGATTGCTATTATCCTCACTGATCTGATGTGCTTTAACTGCAGACTTTCAGCTTTTTATTTACATCCAAATTAGGTGAACGGTGCAGGAATTACAACAGTTTGCATATGTGCTTCCTACTTGTTAAGGGGCCAAAAGCAATGGGACAGAATAATAATCATAAATCAAACTTTTCACGTTTTAATACTTGGTTGCAAATCCTTTGCAGTCAATTACAGCATGAAGTCTGGAGTGCATAGACATTACCAGATGCTGGGTGGTGCTCTGTCGGGCTACTGCAACTGTCTTGAGTTCCTGCTTGTTTTTGGGGCATTTTCCCTTAAGTTTTGTTTTCAGCAAGTGAAATGCATGCTCAATCAGATTCAGGTCAGGCTATTGACTTGGCCATTGCATAACAATTTACTTCTTTTCTATCAAAATCTCTTTGGTTGCTTTTGCAGTATGCTTTGGGCCATTGTCCATCTGCTCTGTGAAGCGCTGTCCATTGAGTTCTGAAGCATTTGGCTGCATATGAGCAGAACACATTGCCCAAATATTGTTTTGTTTAATTTCAAATCTATTCTTTTCACATCTATTGTGTTGGTGTATAGAGCCAAAAATTGTGCTGATGTCCCATACTGCAAAAGCAACCAAAGGGAAGGGAAAGAAGTGGAATGTTATGCAATGGCCAAGTCAATGCCCTGTTCTGAATCCTGTTGAGCATGCATTTATCACAACTGTAACAACAAAATCAACAGTAATAATATTTAATAAAATCTAATAATAATAAAATGTTAGTTTTAAGTTTTGCTTAGAAGCTTCTTTTTCACTTTATTGTAATGTCCTTAAAAATCATCATAATTGAAATGTATTATTGCATTAAATTGTATGCTGCACTGCACCGAATAAAACCCTTACACATAGATTGCACCTTTAATAGCTTCTATAATAATAATAATAATAATAATAATAATAATAATAATAATAATAAT
>CAIGQZ010035043.1:4414339-4419339 GCA_903798205.1 Danio tinwini
ATATATATCATTATCATTCAATATGGAAAAGAATTATTTTTTTGCTACAAATTTTTGCTACTAACTACTAATTGTAATAAATAATGATACTACAAATAATAATAATAATAATAATAATAAAATAATAATAATAATAATTAATGTTGTTGCATTATATAAATTGAAAGAATTGCTACAAAATACAGTTTACTAATATTATAGTGGTTTTTCTCCATTGATTTGTTTAAATCTTAATGTATAATAAAAGCACCCATAATAATACTCATCATTATCATCAAATAATAATAAAATGCTTAGCGTGCATCACAAAACTCATTTTACCCCAGTAAAACATATATAATAGTTTCTATATCTTTTTAATTGCATCATAATCCAATATAATCAGGTCATAATATAACTTAACATTCTGAAAGGGATGTGACTTGAATTGAGGTTTATCAATGGCTTATATTGGCTGGTAATATTTCTATCATGTTGTGAGTTTGCATTATATCCAGTGAGAACATAAATGTGCCAGACTGCAAAAACCGCATGCTGGAGAAAACATTGACTTCCAGTCTGGACTGACGTGACATTTGCACTGATTTACACAGATGCATCGAACACAAGCCTTTATTGATCTCCGAACATGGAAATATGCTTAGCACAGTAGCATATATGGACTGAATGTCTAATGATTTAAAGTCCAGTATCTGAGGGAAGTTTGCCCAACAACAACCAAACTCACCCCCAGTTCTTAAAATCAATCTTGTATCAGAAGAGAAATGTTGGATTGAAGTCATTGCAAGTCACTTATTTCATCCTAATTCAATTCATCTTTATATCTACAGCACTTTTACAATGTAGATCGTGTCAAAGCAGCTTTACACAAAAGTTCTAGTAAATTGAAACCGTGTCAGTTCAGTTTTCAGAGTTGAAGTTCTGTTCAGTGTGGTTTAATTTTCACTGCTGAAAGTCCAAACACTAAAGAGCAAATCTATCGATGCGTAGCTTCACCAGTTCCCAAAACCAACCAAGTCAGTGGCGACAATGACGAGGAACAAACTTCACCAATTGACGAAAGTGAAGGAAGAAAAAAAAAACTCAAGAGAAACCAGGCTCAGTTGGCCCATTTCTCCTCTGACCAAACGTCCTGTGCAGAGCTGCAGTCTAGGCATCAGGACTGGAGAATGCTGGACGTCCATCGTGGAGAAGCTGCAGGTGTGATTAGGTTACCAGCAGGTGTACAGGCTGCCCACAGGGTCATTGCGGAGACTCGTCTGTCACTGGGGTCTTTCGCTCTCCACTCCTCCTTGACTGCCACAGCATCTGCTCAGGATATGGAACGGTCCAGGATTATGGACACAAGGATTATCATCATACAATCATTTTTCAATTCTCCTAGAAATGTCCCCCAAAAAAGGCAACAAAGCAACCAAAATGTATAAGTTGCATAGCTGGAGTTGATCACTTTTTGAGGAAATATTAAGTGGATCATTGCTTCAGTAAAAGCACTCCTAAAAATGTCAAGAAATAGAACACAAAGTAAGCAATTGTTGTAAATCATTATTATTATTTTATCTAAAATAATTGTAGCCTAAAATGTTGTAGAATAAAATAATGTCATCTAAAAATAATATCAAAGGCATTTAAGTTCTAGATTTGGAAAATTAAGCTTTATATGTGAGTTTGTGTAGGCATAATAATTCATTCAATTTAATTTGTATTTCTATAGTTTTTTTTACAATGTAGATTGTGTCAAAGCAGCTTAAAACAGAAGTTTTAGTAAATTGAAATAGTGTCAGTCCTGTTTTCAGAGTTCAGTTTAGTTCAGTTCAGTGTGGTTTAATTTTCACTGCTGAAAATTCAGATACTGAGGAGCAAATCCATCGATGCGCAGCTCCACAAACCAAACAAGCAAGTGGCGAGGAACAAACTTCACCAATTGACGAAAGTGAAGGAAAAGAAAACTCAAAAGAAACCAGGCTGTTTAAAAAAACAGGTTGTTTAAATTATAATGTCTTTTGGGAAGTGTTCCCGGCTCCAATTGCCCTAAATAATGCAGAGTAACAATCCTTTAGAGGATTTGGATTTCAAAAGCATTAGTTTTTTATGTGTATGCTATTGCAAAGAAATGTGTCTCTAATCTAGTTTTAAACTGACAGAGTGTGTCTGCCTCTAAATCAATTCTGAAATAAATACATTTTACAGAACTGTCAAACAGTCTCAAATCTTTCAAAAGATGCATTTAGTTAAATATTTGATTATAAAATAGTGCAGTAAACTTAGTAATATGAGAGAATGCTAAAGCTTTTGAAGTATTGTTTATACAACTGTTGTGTATCACTATGGACAAATACATTGCAACATATAGCATGTCTACACTGTTGAATAAATATTAAAAACATGGTACAAAAAGGCAATAAAGGTGTGCTGACTAACAGCTAATACAGAGATTTGTAACGTGTGCACAAATAATGCTGTTATTAATAGACATGCACAGATTAATCAGCTGCCAATATTGGACTAATCGGATTAGAAAAATCTAGCTTGTACTGTATGCAGTTGACCAATAATGTTGCCTGCATTGGAATTGGCTGGACGTTTTTGGTCAAAATTGGTATGCCTGGTTCTGAATTTTTCTTTTAGCAATCATTAAAAAGTATACTGTATGTGTTTACGCAGGGCACATCAGAGCGTCTCACCATGCACCTTGTAGAAGAGCACTCAGTGGTGGACCCAACTTACATCGAGGACTTCCTGCTCACCTACCGCACCTTCCTGCCGAGCCCCATGGTGGTGGGCAAGAGACTGTTGGAGTGGTTTCATGACCCCAGCCTCAGGGACAAGGTACACACGCACACGCAAGAACACAAACATGCAAGCACACAAACATTCTCACGCACAAATACACAAAAACATGCACAGACGCACACAAACACATGCAAAGACATGCACGCACACAAACAAACACACATGCGCATAAACATGCATGCACTTAAACGCTCACACACACACACAAACATGTATATACACAAACAAACATGCACACACAAACGTTCACAAACACACATGCACAAACACACATAAACATGCACATACACAAACAAACATGCACACACAAACACGCCCAAACACACACAAACATGCACATACACAAACAAACATGCACACACAAACACGCCCAAACACACACAAACATGCATGCATGTACACAAACTCACATGCACATAAATAAGCATGCACAAACACGCATACACATAGACACTAACACACACAAACACAATAACACCCAGGCAAACACACACACACACACATATAAACACTAACAAACATGTTCAAACACACAAACATGCGCACACACACCTCTGTATCTCCATCAGTAAGGACTGATGAATTGAAAGGCAGATAAATAACATAAGCTGATGTTTCCTCAGGTTACACGGGTAGTCTTGCTGTGGGTGAACAATCACTTTAATGACTTTGAGGGCGACCCTGCTATGACACATTTTCTGGAGGAGTTCGAGTACAATCTGGAGAGAGAGGTCAGTCCTGCGCTGGCAAACTTTACTTTTTTTACTGATCCACTGTGTATAGTGACTTCCGTTCTTACTGATCCACTGTGTATAGTGACTTCTGTTTAATGTAATAATTAAACAAAAGTTGAATCTAAAAGATAGATAGCTGTAGTATAGTGCACAATACAGTGCAGTATTAATTATATATATTTTTTTAATTAAACAATTAATTGAACTGTTTTAGTGAGGTAATCCCTTTTTCCTTGTTTTCCATGTTTTGAGAAAAAAGTTAATTATTAATTGAGTTCTAAAACATTTCATAAAAATGGAATTAGCTGTATAAAGCAAAATATTACAGAGTTTTAAAATAAAAACATTATTATTTATTGCAGTTTTTCACTAGAATGCACTTCTGGAAGTAATTATAAATTACTTTATAAAACAAATCTTTGTAGGAAATAATTTTATTTCTTTTTAATCCTTCATTCATGCATTCAGTTTAATCTCTAACAAAGAATAAGCTATTTAATAGATTGACCTTTTTTTATTATTTGTTACCAATCACCAGTCGAATGTTATTGTCATAAACGAACAAATATATATTTGAATGTATTATTTATTATTTTTTTTTCCCATTCAATTAATAATCTTTTTTCTGTAATTAAGTTGTAGAATGTTAAATTACCAAGTTGAGTAGTAAATCGCAGTGGTGGAAAGAGTGCTGAAAATCATTCCTAAGTAAAAGTATCATTACTTGCCTAAAAATGTAGTGCAAGTAGAGTAAAAGTATCTGTTGTAAATATTACTCCGTGTGAATAAAAAGACCTTTCAAAAGTACTCAAGAAAAGTGAGTATTACACTGTAAAAAGCTGATGTATTTAATGATGATGTATTGTGTGTGTAAACGTAACATTCTGTAGTGCAATTAGTTATTGCCCAGCAGGCACACAACATCATAAGACGTTAATATTATGTTATATTTAGGTTGTGATGTCAGGTGACCAAAATTCTAAGTCTAGCCAGCGTCTTAAGACAACGTTATTTTGACATCCAATAACGACATCAAATGACATTGATATTTTGTTGATTTTAGGGTGTGTTAGAAAGTGACCAAAATCCAACGTTGAGCCAACATTTTAAACCAACATCAAATTGACGTCAAATACTGACATTTATTCATCAGGTATGGCAACTAATATCCAACAACTGATAGACGTCATAGTGGTAACATCCACACAACATCAAGCTATAACATCGTTAGACGTTAATATTAGGTTGACTTTAGGTTGGATGTTGGCCTGACGTTGAGTTCTGACGTCAACCTGATTTCATTTCCAAACAAAATGCAACATCCCCACAATGTTGGGGTACAACGTCAATTTGATGTCATGTTGACGTCCTGTGCCTGCTGGGTGTTTAAGGCCATTTTGGTCATCATACAGTAAACATCCGTCATCTTCTCATCAGTGACATGACAGTCTCTGGGTCAATGCGTGTAAAGAT
>CAIGQZ010035043.1:4421839-4428603 GCA_903798205.1 Danio tinwini
ATTGATATTGATAACCATGTTCATTTGGTCATTTAACAGTAGTTAAGGTAACAGTAGTTAAGGTAACAGTAGTTAAGGTAACAGTAGTTGTAGTTGTCGACATCTTTGATCATTTGAGTTTGAATTAATAATATTGAAGTGTCTTTTTAATCTATTTTGTGCAATAGGTCAAAGTGGAACACACTGGAAATGTATAATTATACAAGACTAGAGGCTTTAAATTAGCACTCATGGTCAACATTTGGCCAAACAACTATCTGTAACTAAATCAAGAAGTATGCATAAAAAAGAGGGGAAAATGGATTCTGCATCACACTCTCCTCAGTGCTTTTAAGTTTTGTTTATAGCGTTTTTGAATACCTATAATTTGTAAGTAATGTAGATTTATAGAGCACATTTTTTGTGTATTGCCATACACCTAAACCACTTTATAATCATGTGGAGGCTCACATTTGACAAAAATCCACCATGCTCTCTAGTAAGCAGTAGATACTGATGGACACCCCTTCTATAGACCATAGGTCCCAAACTCGATTCCTGGAGAGCCGCAGCTCTTCACAGTTTTACTTCAACCCTAATCAAACACAGCTGATCCAACTGTTCAAGCTGTTCAAGAACTAGAGACTGTTAAGCTATTGTGACTATTGTGAGTTGCAGGTTGTTAGAACAAAACTGTGCAGAGTTGTGGCCCTCCAGGAATTAAGTTTGAGACTACTGCTATAGACCGCAGGTGTCAAACTCAGTTCCTGGAGGGCTGCAGCTCTGCACAGTTTAGTTCCAAACTTAATTAACCACACCTGATCAGACTAATTGAGTGCTTCAGACTTGTTTGATACATACAGATGGGTGTGTTGAAGCAGGACTGGATCTAAACTCTTTAGGGTTGCGGCCCTCTGGGAATTGAATTTGACACCCCTGCGCTAAAAGAACGTAGAAGTTACGCGGTTGTAAAGCGCCATTACTAAATAATTTAATCTTCGGTTTGTTAAATAAAAAAATTCATTTACAGCCTTAAAACATCTTTAATAATTGTAATAAAATGAAGCTGACAACTTTGCGGATTTCGCCTATTGCGGGTTATTTTTAGAACAACTCCCACAGTTAACGAGGGACCTCTGTACTTGGTTGCTAGTTCTATAACCTGTGTTTACTGGTTTTGGTGGTTTACAAAGACCACCATTTTTTTTGTTAATAACCTGGGTATGACATAGTTTTTCTCTATTTTTCTTTTTGGTTTACAGGGATATACCTGTTGTCCTTGTAATTCAAAGACAACAGTGGATAATTCAAGGACACAATAATGAAAATCATACTTGACGATGTCTTATGGCATTCAAATTTTGCCACAGGTTTCCTGTGAGGGTTGGGTTTTGGTGTGTAGGGCCTTATAATTAGCAGTTTTTATAGTTTAAAATACATTAAGCCTATGAAAAGTCCTCGTAAATTACCAATACCAATGTCATTGGAATCAGTTTGCTTGTAATGAATGAATGAATTACACACAAAGCAGTTTTTTTCATTAAGATCATCATTCTTTTATGTATAGAATAAGTAACACAGAGAAAGACTTGACTCTGTATACTTCACCTCACTAAAGGAATTGCATTAAAGTGGTCATGCTTTAAGAAAATCACCTTGATCCTTTTATACACAAGGGATCATTGTACTATAAGAAAATTGTCTACGTTTCAGAGCATTTCCAGAGGATTTGTTTGCAAACAATGCACAATTCAACACTTTATTTGAAAAAAAAAAAGATTAAAATGAATTCAATGCAGGACAGTAATATAAAAAACTGCAGTTCATGACCCTTTTAAGTAACCTGCAATGCCATGAACTGAAAGTGTACTGAAAGGTTTTATGGATTTGATCAGCTGGCTCAGCTGCAGTGCTGATTTAGCTTTTTTTTCTGTCCACAGATACTGGAGGTAAATGGGCAAAACTTTGAAAATGTGCCGCTATCCAAAGCCAACGAGATTCTCAAAAACAACACGCACCTGTCCATTACTGTGAAAACCAATCTCTTGGGTAAGCTGCACTAGCTGAAATCACCACAGACTGTCATTTAGTCTCAGCGCAGTAGTTTATCTGAAATTCGCCAGTCAGCTCTTTTTCACTTGCAACAGTGGACAATGTAGTTGAATTTTTGTTTTAGAGTTTCTTACACTCTTTGTCATTATCTTGGGCTCTTTCCACTCAGTGTTTAAGGAGCTGCTAGCCAGGCCCGACCAGGATCAGGAGCAAGAACAAGAGGAGGAGCCCGACCGGAAAAACGGGGCTCCTCACATCCCTAAAATCGGGGACATTAAGAAAGCCAGCCGCTACTCTATCCCTGACCTGGCTGTGGACGTGGAGCAGGTCATGGATCTGGAGAAAGCCAGTAAGAAAGCCAAGGCTAACAGTGCAGGTGGAAGAAACAAGCTGAAGAAGATCTTCGACAAGACACTGACCAGTATTCTACCTCCCAAACCTTACAAGTGAGATGAGCTTAATATACGAAAGCTTTATCGGTGACTTCTGTCCACTGCTGTATACAACTGGCCATTGTAATTTAAAGGCACTTTAATTTATCACAGGTATTGGGCATAGCTAACATACTTAACCACTCACCTTAAACTGTCAGTTTTGAAAACAAACAGAAATGGTGAGGAGGAGAAGTCTGTTAAGTTGTAATAACTCTCCCAAAACCCTTTTCCCCATCTTTCTGAATGAAATGCTTACTTTACTACATCCAATCAGCTCGTAGTATAAAAAACAAGCCACGCCCACTTCCTCATTTAATATTTTGTTTCTCTAGGAACTGCTTCACAATACGGAAAAAAATCTGTAGCATTCTGGTTCATGCGGACTTTAATATATTTCGTATATATATATATATATATATATATATATATATATATATATATATTAAATATGCCTTTGTTTGTTGTGAATATTCGCCGTCTAGTGGCAAAAATTACATAATGTGCGTTTATATGTGTTAAGACTTCCATTTAAGACTTGTATTCACTTGCAACGATTTTTTGCCATACAAACTGGTATTGTCTTGTCGTATTAGTTTAATGTACTGTCATAAACATTGGATTGTTGTGCAAGTAGTTTGACTGTTTACAGTTATTCCTGTAGTTGCAAATGAATCAGAAGTCTTGCAACAAAAAATCCCTCATTTTCATCATCGCAAAATAGGGTGAATATAACTCTCGTGGTTTGTTCACAGTGATGTTGGGGTGGGACAGTCCCAAGATGACAGTATTGTGGGCCTAAAACAGTCAAAGCAGATCCCTCCTGCTCTTCCTGTCAGTGGAAACCTTTCATCAAGCAACCCTGACCTGCTGCAGTCACACCACCGCATACTCGACTTCAACAACCAGCCTGGTAAGATGATGGCATTTAACCAAGACATTGTGCTGTATTAAAAGCCTTGCTGATTTTGAAACAGCATTCTTATTAAGCACCAGAGGTTAGGGGTAGGTTGGGTTTAAGGGGTGAACTACTTACCTGTCAACCTCTCATTACCCTATGAATAAGGTTCAATCAATAATCATTTGATCCAGGTATTTGTCTAACATCCTGCTTAAAAGAGTACAGACTTTAAGTCGGTAAATAATGATAGTAAAGATCTTTACGAGGATGCTTTAAATACATTCTTATTATGCACTTGACTTCAGGGCATCTACAGAATCTTTCACAGAGGTTTAATCACAGTACATGCATATTTTATAAGATGCTCATGCTGTCCTGAATGTCCTCTTTCAGAAGCAGTCCCTATAAGTAAGTATTTGATCTCAAAGGTTCCTCGACTACTTTCATTTTTCTAATCACGGTCTTCTTTGGGTCACTTGTCTACTAAATTCTGACATTGATTTTGCCATTTAAAGTTTTTATTTTTTTATGTAGCACAGCTTTGGTGGGGCTCAATCAGGTCCTAATCTGTGAACACTTGGTGCATTTGGTGGGAGTCATCAAAAGTCTTAAGCTAATTGATTCGTTTACTAAGTCATGTCACTTTCACACTGAAGGGTTTATTGTAGGATTAGGATTGGTTGACCTTGATGGTTGATTTGAGTGTTCTGACATATAGGACAACTGTGCCTCTGGTGTCCCAACTCCTAATTTCCTACTTAGGGTACTTTGCCAATTTCATTCTTCTTTATTCTCCTTAGCTGCATTTGAAATCGCATACGTTCATAATATATATAGTACACTAAAAACAGTATGCGAGCAAAGTAGTATGTCCGTATTCATAGAATTCGAAAAACAGTATGCAAGAAGTACCCAGATGACTTACAACTTCTGGGTAGATTCTGAAGTGCGTGTTGGATGAACGCTACGCTATCCCATAATGCTTCACGAGAGAATTTATCAATGGAAGTGAAGTAAAGCAGCTCACACGGGTAGGTCACATGATGATAACAAAATGGCAGATGTAGTATGTTTGATGTAGATGAGTTCAATTCATACTTCTCACCTTAGTACTGTATAGAACGCACTATTCTAATGGTTGACTAGTACATTTAGATTCAAATGCAGTAACTACTGAGTAGTAGGCGATTTTGGACACAGCCCTTGGGCCCTATCATACACCAGGCGCAAGGCGCAACTCAAATGTTGTTTGCTAGTTTCAGCTTGACGCAAGTGTAATTTTACTGTTTTTTACCACACTGTTTAAATAGCAAATGCATTTGCGCTCATATGTACGCTCATAGGCGTTCTGGTCTAAAAAGGAGGTGTGTTGCTGGCACGTTGCTATTTTAAGAAACTAAAATAGACTGCACAATAGACCAGCTAAGAGGAGGTCTAAAGTCCAGCCCAGAGTGTGGTAGATGTGAGCCTCGCTTAAACATTGCTTAATACACACAGGATGTAGAGCAATATGCAAATTTCTTTACAAATGAAAAAGAATTTAAGGATTAAAATATTACAAAAAATATTATTTCTACATAAACATAAAAACCACTGCTTTCATGTCTTCATCTCGGGGGGGGGGGCTTTTAAAGTTTATTCATGACAATTTGCTTTTGTATAATGTTATTATTATAAGTAGTATTATTTATTATATGCATATTTATATTTGTTTTATTAAAAACAAGCTTAGGTTTGTCCACCTGTCAGGTTTTAGACCATATGGGCCATAGCATGTGTATTTGGGTATAACTCAGTTGTTTGGCCACACTTCGTTATTATTGTTCATTTATTCGTTTGCTGGAAATTAGAACTGAATTTAGAAATAGTTTGAAACAAATCTTTGTGCTTAACAAAGGAAATTAATTATGTAGGCTAATGGATGTCTGTGCGTACAACACGTTTCCTTATCCACGGAGGAGAGTGAAAGTGAAAGTAAAGAATGAGGAGGCTCATTCTCGCGCTGCAGATGCTCTGTTTAACTATTTTCACGCTAGTGAAGCGCTCAGTTATTCCTCTTACAAAGTCCGCCATGTAAATAGCAAATGCGCTGACTCTTAAAGAGAATGGGAGATGAGACTCTGATTGGTTTCTTCTCAAAACACACCTATAACTCATTAAGAGAATAAGCTAAACCCTGTCAGACCATGCACCGCGGTGCAAAGTGGAATTTTCTGTCCTTAAAATAGCAGAAGTGGATTCTAACATGCCTTTAATGCTTTTGTGCCCTGCGATTTGGACTTTGCACCTAGATTGTTAAAATAGGGTGTTTTCCTATATGATCTGTATACTGTCATATTCAATAAATACATTGTTATGACACTTAATGGAAATTTGTCTAGGAATTTAAAAAGGAGGAACATTGAGATGACCAAAAGAATAAGCTATAAGTGCACAGCAAAGATTTATTGCTCCCAAAACCAAGCAAGTAAATACAAATATAGCAGTTGAGCAATAAATTGACTCCGATTTTATTCCAATTAAAGATGTTTACTAATTTCTCGTGCAGTATAATAATAATAAACTTCGGTCAAAAAAAACATCTGCCAAAATGTTGCTCCATCTTTCTCCCTTTCACTTTTGTATCTCATACTATAATTCAAAGGGGTGGTCCACTACAATACCATATTTTAAATTTTAGTTGATGTGTAATTTAGCTGTGTGAAAATAAACAACATCTCTGAATGTAAGACTCTCAAAGTTCAATGCAAAGGGAGACACATTGGCTTTTACAGAGTTAGCTTAGCAAAGCCTACAACGATAGAACTTTGGGGACTACAAATAAATACATCCAGGCTGATGAGATCACAAGGGTTTCCGGTTACACGCATTTACCATGCACACACCCTGCGCAGCGCAGGGGCGTGGCCAGAGGAGCTGTAATATTACAGCAGAGAGAGCTAAAATGCTTTTCCACAGAGTTTTTTCTGTTTCTGTATTTGGGCTTCCAAAGGACACGACACAAAGAGAAGTGCTTACAGTTTCATTTTAATTATGTTTCAGAGAATTATAATAATATATAGAACACGCATTTGACAAAGGAGAACTTCCAGAATCTTTCCCAGTTCAGTGCTGGTTCATGCTTGGAGGTGTGACGCTTTACCGGAGACATGGAGCCAATCTGCAAATCACAGCACATTATCTTAGCTGACCAATCAGAGTCTCTTGACGGCGGGCCTTTCAGAGGAAGTCGGATATGATTTTTTTTATGTTAGCAGAGTAGCTTTATATTATCAAAGTAAGATATATGATATTTATACCACCAAGACAAACAAGACAGGGAACTGAAAATGAAAGAAAGAAAGAAAGAAAAAAAAAGAAAGAAAGAAAGAAAGAAAGAAAGAAAGAAAGAAAGAAAGAAA
>CAIGQZ010035043.1:4428613-4477221 GCA_903798205.1 Danio tinwini
AAAGAAAGAAAGAAAGAAAGAAAGAAAGAAAGAAAGAAAGAAAGAAAGAAAAACAATCCTCTCAATAAGAAAACATTAAAGCCAATAGTGAGAGTCACAGTTTTAAATGGAACATAGGCAGGCTAGATCTGTTCAATATACACGTCAATGACATGCGTCGCAAACTCAGAAGTTACAAACAACAAATGTTTAAGTCAGCAAGCTGATTGTTCCAAACAATCTTAAAACTCGGTAAAGTCTAAACATTAAACAGTAGCATGAAAACAGACACCACAAAACAGAGAGCACATCAAAGAGAACCAAACAATAGCTGATCTCTGTCCGTTGCCGCTTGCGGTTTTAAGCTCTCTGCAAAAATCATGATTCGCAAAGAACTGACTAAAGCTGGACTTTTCTCCCCATAGACTTCCATTCATATGCACGTGAATGCGTCAGACCGAAAAACGCAGGGTCATGTGTCAAGTTTCGCTTTTCGCTGTGGTGCAAAGTTCAAGCTTGGTGAACACTGACCTGCGAAATTGCATCACTTGACTGCGTGAGACTAATTGAGGATCAAAACATGACCTCTCTGGACAGAAATTTAAAACATGGAGCAATTGCTCGCTTTTTTTAATGTCTAATCATCTTGTTTAATCCCGCCCCTTTTTGCAGCGCCGTACAACAGAATTTTGCAAGCTCAAACTCTAGTGTGACCGCAGTTTAACAATGATTGGCACCCTCCTAATCCAATAGTGTCAATAATAGAGAGACACAGAAAGAACATACACAGGGGAAAAACAGTGTATGATTCGTAACAGACATAAATGCATAACTTGAGTTGACTTGTTTGATTGGTGTCAAAGTGTCTCCTGAAGATGCATGTGCACCAAGAAAGCGATATCATGTTTTAAAGGAAGCTTGATCAGAAACACAGCAGAGCAAATGGTTGACGTAGAAATGATGCAAGCTTGGATTTCATTGTGGACATTACCCAGAAGTGGATTGGATTATTGGATTGTCCAGATTACTAAACACTAAGTGTGAAAGTGACATACATTAGTATGCAATGCACAATGATCATGGGGAAGACCTAATACGTGTTTTTACAATCTAATAAAGATGTCTTGGGTGCTAATTGTTGAAAGGGTCAAGTGCATGAACCTAAGTCATTCCTATGTTCTTTAGACATGTCAGACCAGGTATTGCGAGTGTTCAAGGCAGACCAGCAAAGTCGGTACATCATGATTGGGAAGGACACCACAGCAAAAGAAGTGGTGGCTCAGGCCATCCGAGAGTTTGCCTTGACCGCTGCTGCTGAAGCCTATTCTTTGTGTGAGGTGTCAGTCACTCCTGAAGGTGTCATCAAGCAGCGGAGACTCCCTGAACAACTCTCCAAACTGGCTGACAGGATCCAGCTGAGTGGAAGGTGCTGACTTTAGAGTCTTGTTTTAGTTATTCTGTAGAGTTTTGGCTTTGGGATCAAAACACACTAATTGATCTTTTCTCTGCATAGGTACTACCTGAAAAGCAACATGGAGACAGAGACACTGTGCTCGGATGAAGATGCGCAGGAGTTGCTACGGGAGAGCCAAATCAGCCTGCTGCAGCTCAGCACAGTGGAAGTGGCAACTCAACTCTCCATGCGCGCCTTTGAGCTGTTCTGTGCCATCGAGCCCACCGAGTACATCGATGACCTGTTTAAGCTGAAAACTCGCCTCACCGGACCCCCCAGCCTCAAGCTTTTTGAGGAGGCCATCAATCGGGAGACTTTCTGGGTGGCCACAGAGGTGGTGCGAGAGGCCAACCAGCTCAAACGCATGAAGATCGTCAAGCACTTCATCAAGATTGCGCTGCACTGCCGCGAATGCAAGAACTTCAACTCCATGTTTGCCATCATCAGGTAGAATGAGTCTTAATTTAAAGGGCAGCTATTATGCAAAAATCACTTTTATAAGGGGTTTAAACACAGTTGTGTGACAAAAGTGTGAGAATATAGCCAGCCTATAATGGTAAACATTAATAATCCTTTTTTTTAATAATCACAGTTTATAAATCAGAAACATTTCGATTGACATGTTTGTGTTTGAGTCTTGAGTTTTTGTGCTGTACCTGTTGAAGATAATGTCAGCGACTAACAGGCAATATAAATGTGGAGTTTTAGGACGAACACCAAAGACTGTCACTATGCTGACGTCTAGGCATTTGTAGCTCCACTCTCTTTTGATAAGAGGGCTGGGGGCACAATCTCATTTAAATTTAAAGCTACAGTTACCAAAACAGCACAATTTGGATCAAAGACTATAAAGGTCCACTTTCCGAGAGTTATACAGCCTTATTTGTGGGGTATTTTGAGCTAAAACTTCACACTCTAGGGACGTCAGAGACTTATTTAATTGCTTGTAAAAAGGGCATAATAGGCCCCCTTTAAAGTAGACATATGTTGATGTTCAGTAATTCAATAAATTGTAATGTTAATCATGCACAGTACTGATATTGTGGGCACTTCTAAATACTGTGAATAAATATTTATTATTTTTGTGCTTTTTAGAATTGTTCATAACAGCACCAAATGCTTCAAGACTTTTTAGAGAAGTATTTTCAGTAGCTTAATAGTTCAAACATGAACTTTTCATATGTTATGGAAGGGTCTCCAACAACAGGCTGATTTGCATGCAAGGTCAAAAAACACTGTCATGGTCTTGTAATATGCATTTATTTTTACCTAATTATCCCAACGACTCCCATGTGAATCGTTCAGCAATTCATTTGTTGCCAAACTCCTCCTTAGCACGAAGCTAATCTGCGATGATTGGACAGATGACAGCCTGTTGCGATTGGTTGACAGCGTTCAGCACGAGACAGAGTGAAATGCCGATAGCAGCGGCTGCTCAAAACACGCTTCATAGTAGTTACTAACACCATAGTACACAGTACCTGGCTCTCAACAGTGTTATCAGGGCCGGTGTGTCCATAGAGGCGACCTAGGCGGCAGCATCTGCGAACCCCATTCCTCACTTTCATCTCCGATACATCATTCCCCATGTACTGACAAAGTCCATGTACTGACAAAGTCCCTTACATCAACAGTATAGTCTTTTCTGATCCTTTCTTTAACAAACAGCTGACGAATGCCCCGTTGTAGGTGTGTAGATTCCAGAAGCACTCGAACTGCACAGCATCTTCATGACTTGGTTCAACTGGGATCTGTTTATCTTCCTCTTTTTCTTTGCTACTGCGTTAGTGGGCAAGGTTGCAGGTTTAAATTTTCCTGGTTTTGCATGTGGAACAAATGGGCGGGGCTTATGTTTTGTATCCATGTCATGCCGAAACGGCTAAAGACTCGTCATTATGACGATTTATTGGCACCACTATGAGTCGACTCTTTTAAAGATGAATCAATAGTTTTAAACACTGTCCACTTTCAGATTTAAGCCTTAGCTGGATAGTTCACTTCACTAAGAGCTGTGTTACACAACATGGAAGGTCATTCTCAAAAACCCATAAGAGGGGCTCTTTAAATTGAGTTATTAACTGATATTAGTTGAAATACTAATATTTAGTAATACTAAGTAGCTGTAATCTGCCTTTTCTCACTGCTTTCTCACTTTCTCACTACATTTGCTAATGAGACTTTATTATAAAGTGATATTGTACTTTATAACCTTTTTGTAATTTAATTGGGTTGAAATATTTGTTTATTTTTTTCTTATGATACCTCTTAAAGTAATCTTTTTGTTGTTAAGGACAAAATCATGATAAGACCATATATTGTGCTAAAAGCTTTAGCAGTTAATCTCAACAAGACATTTTGAAACCATAATAATTGAAAAAACCTATAACTTTGTGTTTTCCAGTGGTCTGAACTTGGCACCAGTGTCCAGGCTGAGAGGCACATGGGAGAAGCTGCCCAGCAAATATGAGAAGCTGTTCAGTGATCTTCAAGACCTCTTCGATCCCTCCAGGAATATGGCCAAGTATCGGAATCTTCTAAACAGCCAGAACCTGCAGCCTCCCATCATCCCACTCTTCCCCGTAATCAAGAAGGATCTCACTTTCCTGCATGAAGGTAAGGCAATGTTTTAGTGATGCATGGATATGAAATTTTGGCCTGATAACTTTATAATTGGAAGCCGATAATTAAAAATACAGGCTGATAAATGCAAACCTTGGTATGAACTTTCATAAACAGTCTACAACTTGATTTGTTTTAAAAACTTAAGTGCAAAACAAGGAAAAAATCTAATTAAATCTAAAAAAATCTAATAAAAATAGGTTAATTAAATAATAAATAATCACAAAATCATTTATATTGTAGCGTTGTTTTTTTTTAAAGTAAAAAACTGTCACACTCCCAACATCTTCCCTCCAGCATAAACTCTTCAAAATGATGCATCTGCTGCATGGACCAATCAGAGAAAATAATCCATAAATTATTGATGGATTTTATTTTATTGTAGCAGGCTGATATAACAATAGAATAAGTGTTTATCAGGTGATACCAATACATCATGCTTGTATGTGACATATATACTAGCCATGCTTGTTTTGTTATTGAACATAGCTTAGTTTGAAGATTTATTAGCTGTAATAAATGGGTCGTACAAGCTTGATGGCCTTCTCAAAACCTCCTCCCCAGTCTAAAAAGTCATTTGATTGAGTCTAAGCCAGAAAAATGACCTATTGATTCCATTCTATTCTCATGCCCCAATCCCTTTAAAGGGTTCAACCTCTAGAATGAGAGCTATGTGTAGAAGACACATAAAAAATCGCTGGAATGCACCGTCTCATTTGGCATCACATGTATAAAGAATCATGGGAAAGAAAAGCATGCATTCTGATAGAATCTTTTGAGAGGCTTGTTTTGAGTGCTTTGGTTTAGAACCACTCTTCATTATGGTGGTCTGAATGTTCTCACCTCAGAGTGGCCTTGTGAGGTATATTTTATCCCATTTTGAATGCAATATATTTGATATCTGGGTGACGCAGAGGCGCAGTAGGTAGTGCTGTCGCCTTACAGCAAGAAGGTCGCTGGTTCGAACCTCAGCTGGGTCAGTTGGCATTTTTGTGTGGAGTTTGCATGTTCTCCCCGTGTTTGTGTGGGTTTCCTCCGGGTGCTCCGGTTTCCCCCACAGTCCAAAGACATGCGGTATAGGCGAATTGGGTAGGCTAAAAATTATCCATAGTATATGTGTGTAAATGAGTGTGTATGGATGTTTTCCAGTGATGGGTTGCAGCTGCAAGGGCATCCGCTGCGTAAAACATATGCTGAATAAGTTCATTCCACTGTGGCCATCCCAGATTAATAAAGGGGCTAAGCCAAAAGAAAATGAATGAATGAATATTTGACATCTGGCAACATGTTTATTAAATAAATGAAAATTACAACCACCTATTATAATTTGTGAGTATTGTTTAACTTTCTAACTATTGGGTATTGCTTAACTTTTTAAGTATTGATTTTTTTCTAACTATTTCATTTATTTTAAATTGTCAATATTTACCAAGCAGCCTTTCAAATTTATTTCTAATTAGGATTAAATGTTTTATTTATTTATTTATTGATTGATTGATTTATTTATTTATTTATTTATTTATTTATTTATTTATTTATTTAAGTTGTTGTGCACTTAAGGTCTTTGCACACTGAAGTCAAACATTTTCTTATGCATTTTTTTCGTATTCATATGTGAAAAGTTTATCTTGTACATAAACCTTGCTCACCGAGTCCGATGTGTATTGATTAATCCATTCCAAAAAAAGTCAATTCAAGCAGTGATACAGTAGAAAAATCATCCAATACTGCATAGAGAGAAAGGAGAGTTCAGCTCACTATCAAAGAACTGCGCTTATTTCAGGAAACCTGTGGAATTTTGATACATTGCTTGTGATACTTCACACATTAGCGTACGTAAACAAATCCGGAAAAGAGAATGGCAGTACCACAGACATTATAATAGATGGCATCTGGGTTGACATAGGCTATCGGAGTAACGAAGTGAAGCAGACCTTGAGACGATAATGTCTATGGCAGTACATCAAATGTATGGACACACACAGCCCACCCAAACAGCAGTAGGGAAGAGGTGTGCCAGTCACTGAATCCAGCATATAGGGGTTTTCAATTGTCCGCCACATTCTGTCTTTATTTTATGCACTGTGTTTGTCATAAAGTAATCTGTAGCTCAAATGACAGCACTTTGTATTTTGCCGTTTGCTTTTTACAGTGGCTCTAAACTGTCAAACACCTCTTAAAGTGGATTTTCAATTGCGAAAAGCAAAAAAAAAAATCATACCCGGTTTGAATTTTTTTATGACGGATGAAAGTTTCGAAAGGCAGTCTGTTCATACATTTGACACAACGTGAGATCGAATTTATCTTTTTAATGTGTGAAAATTATGGACGAAAATTTTGGATTTAGTGTGCAATAACCTTCAGTGCAAGATTTACTAAGCAACCTTTCAAAATGATTCCTAACTAGGATTTTTTATTATTTTTTTCTTTTCTTTCTTTCTTTCTTTCTTTTGTTTGATTAAATTTAATAACATTTTTTATTGCCATACATTTAGTGAAATATTTACCAGGCATCCTTTCAAATTTATTTCTATCCAAAATTTAATTTTATTTCATTATTTTATTTTATTTCATTTTATTAATAAATTTTTTTACCCACAACACTTTCACTATCCCGTGTTCTGAAATGATTCCTCACAGAAAATGTAAACAAACTGTAGTTTTGCACACAGTGTGACTCGATAATAAAACATTTCCCCGCGGTTATTTGAATTGACGCATGAATCTCCTCATCAAATTCGGATCCTATTGGTTCTTGGATTGACGCTCATAGCAGCTGTTGTCACACTGCAGGACAGTGACTGAAATCTTCTGACACTGCCAGAACTTCATCGGAGAGAAAATCTCATCTTAACGTGCACTAAGTGGTTGTCTGTGAACATGTCAAACCAACGATCAAAGACCACAGATTTTAGCCCAGGATTTCAGCAATCTTTTAGGATTTTCCAAATTTGTTTCAGATGACAAAATCACGGCTGAAATCTCACAGTGTGAGCTGGCCTTTAGTCGCTTTATTAATCTGGGGTCGCCACAGCGGAGTGAACCACCAACTTATCCAGCATATGTTTTACGCAGCGAATGCCCTTCCAACTGCAACCCATCGTTGGGGAATTTTATTTTATTTTATTTTATTTTATTTTATTTTATTTTATTTTATTTATTTATTTTATTTTTTTTATTTCATTTTATTTTATTTTATTTTATAACATGTTTATTTTATTTTATTTTATTACATGTTTATTTTTTTATGTAGTTTTCTATTGCCATACATTTAGTGCAAGATTTACCAAGCAGCTGTAACTTATAAGTATGCATATGTCACATTGAAGGAGACTTACAGTAAGAGTTCATTCAAAAATAAAAATGACCTTATTTTAATCATTTATTCTCCCTCATGTGGTCTTAAAGTGTTTATCTTTTTCAGTTAAACACAAAAGGAGATATTTTGAAGAATGTTGGTTGCTGGCACCAATAGCCTTTCAAAAAAGATACCAGTATTTATAATACAATATATAATAATATAATATTTTATTCAAAATACATTCTTTCGTGTTCAAGAAAAGAAAGAAACTCAAATAGGTTTTAAACAAGTGAAGGGTGAGTAAATGATGACAGAATTGAAATATTTGCGTGAACTATCCCTTTAAGAGCCCAGATGTCCATTTTGAAAGTAAAATGATATAACCGTTTTGTCACAAACTTAATCTGAAGTAATTATGTAATTGCACCACTCCAGGGAATGACTCCAAAGTGGACGGTTTGGTAAACTTTGAGAAGCTACGGATGATCGCTAAAGAGATCCGACATGTGGGCAGAATGGCAGCTGTAAACATGGACCCTGCGCTGATGTTCAGAACCAGGTGAGTCCCTTCCTGATCTAACTTCACAATATCACATTTCTCCTCTTTAAGGCTGGACTCTTCACACTATCGAGTAGCTTTTAGTGTCCACTCACTGTGATATGTACAGCTCTCGCCCCACGCTTCCACACACAGGCTTTTTCAGAAGGTTTTTTGGCTTTGTTGAAGTGTTTCTGTGATGTTTGTGTATATGAGACCAGTTTAACCATTGTGTGTCTGTGTTACTCTCTGTCTGCATTATTGTCAGAGAAGTTATTGTCTCTCCTAGGGCTGTGCAATATGACAATATATATGGTGTGGACAAAATAAAAAGTCTGTCGTTATATATTATGCTCTGTCGTTGTTGTGTCACAAACCATGATACTTTTTCATAATATATATGAGCACAATATTACACGGCATTGCAGGTATGCAGACAGAAACATTATTATTTAATATTTGCACAATTAAAATTGCACATATTCAGTGCACTATGTTGCACTAATTCATCTTACATTGTACATACTCACTGCACATAAACATTTGTAATTATGTTCATATCTATTTGTAAACCTCTGATTATAAACAGCAACCTGTACATATATTCATATATCGTAAATCTATGTTCATAATTAATATAACCTGTATATAATGTTCATAGTTCATGCATCTGTAAATATCACCATAGATTTTCTATAACTGCACTTCATAACTTATATGTATATTCTGCTCTCGCTGCTATTGCACTCCTGGTTAGACCTAAACTGCATTTTGTTGCCTTGTAGTTGTACATGTGTGATGACAATAAAGTTTAATCTAATCTAATCTAAAATATGAATAACAGAGAAATTGCAATCTTGAAAGTAGATTTTGCATTTTATAGTATTATATTATTTATTATACTTAAATATATAATATTGTATTATAAAAAATATTATTATTATTATTATTGTTCATTTTCTTTTCAGCTTAGTCCCTTTATTAATCTGAGGTCGCCACAGCGGAATTAACCGCCAACTTATCCAGCTCGATTTTACACAGAGGATGCCCTTCCAGCCGCAACCCATCTCTGGGAGCATCCACACACTCATTCACACTCATACACTACGGACAATTTTTAGACGACCTAATTCACCTGTACCGCATGTCTTTGGACTGTGGGGGAAACCGGAGCACCCGGAGGAAACCCACGCGAACACAGGGAGACCATGCAAACTCCACACAGAAATGCCAACTGACCCAGCTGAGGCTCGAACCAGCAACCTTTTTGCTTGTGAGGCGACAGTACTACCTACTGCGCCACTGCGTCGCCTATTATTATTATTATTATTATCATTATTATCATTACTATTATTATTATTATTATCATTATTATTATCATTATTATTAATATTATTATTATTAGTTCATATTATTTATTTGTATTTTTATGATGAACCTGCAGTCATTGGTTTTGAAAAGTTTAGTTCATATTTATTTTAGTTTTCTACATGTTTTATCTAAGATTTGCCCTGAAGTTAATTAGGTGAGAAATATGTTCACACATCAATAAGTATATTCTTTAAATAAAATAAAATGAGCACTGCGCTACATCTGACAGATCACACTTTTTGTGTTTTGTTTTATTTTTTATGATTCCATTCAAACCTGTTTTAACACATTTTTAATTCGTTTTCAATCATTTTAATTCTGAGTTTTTAAAAATATTTATTTTATTCTTGTTTGTGTACAGTAAAGCACTTTCAATTAGTGTTGTGTATGAAATGTGCTATTTAAATAAACTGGCCTTGCCCTTAAAATGTAACAAAGAAATAGTCTTTTACATGTGGTCAGTATAAAGTGCATAAATAAGTTCACCCCTCACAGATCTCTCTTTTAAATTCATATTTTCTATAGGATGCTTAACAATACTATATGTGTGCATATACGTTAGATTAGTCAGTATTAAATCCAAAACTGGAGCTAATCTAACAAAAGGATCACTGTCCAGACATTAGTATACCCAAATTAATGTGTTTGGGGAATAAATATAAAAATATTAGATACAATTTTAATAAACAGGAGAAATTTAGAGAAACATAAAAATATAAATAAATGTGTATTTTTTGTGTATTGTATTGAAAAAATGCATTATCTGACTAAACTCTTACTTTAATGGATATAACTGTTTAAACTATTGTCTATATTCACTGAGAAAGTAATCAAAATAATGATATCCATATTAGGGCTGAACACTATATCATTTGAGCATCGATATCGCAATGTGTGTATCTGAACTAGTCACATTGTAGGATTAGATTATGTACTAAAGATTAAAAGATAAAAATATTATTTTTTTCTATTTATTATTATTATTAGGTACTAAAACAAAATGAAAATGAATAAATGAATTATTATTATTTTTACAATAGTGACCATATTATTTTACATCTGATTGTTAAGTCTCTGTACTTAAATATTGTGGACTCCCTGGAAAACCATAAAGCACTGTTTATTTATTTAATTTTTATTGTAATTTATTACAATTTTTGCAAATGCACTGTATTGAAAGAGACTTGATCATACCAGTCGATCTAAATTAATGGAAACTTTCCAAATAGAGCTATTTAAGTCATCTGCAGAAATGTTATTCATATTGCCATATATATCATATCAAATTAAAATATTGCAATGTCAGATTTTTTCTAAATCGTGTAACCTTAATCCATAGGGGTTGTACTCATTAATGCTGAGCACTGTATATACACTATTAACTGATAGATTTGACAAAAATGCTACTATATCATGCCGTACAGTTGAAGTCAGAATTATTAGCCCCCCTTTGATTTATTTTTTTCTTTTTTAAATATTCCCCAAATTATGTTTAACAGAGCAAGGAAATTTTCACAGTATGTCTGATAATGTTTTTTTTTCTGGAGAAAGTCTTATTTGTTTTATTTTGGCTAAAATAAAAACTGTTTTTAATTTTTTATGAACCATTTTTACGTCAAAATTATTAGCCCCCATTTTTTTTTTCCGATAGTCTACAGAACAAACCATCATTATACAATAACTTGCCTAATTACCTTAACCTGCCTAGGTAACCTATTTTACATGGTTAAGTCTTTAAATGTCACTTTAAGCTGTATAGAAGTGTCTTTAAAAATATCTAGTCAAATATTATTTACTATCATCATGGCAAAGATAAAATAAATCAGTTGTTAGAGATGAGTTATTAAAACTATTATGTTTAGAAATGTGTTGAAAAAAAATCTTCTCTCCATTAAACAGAAATTGGGGGAAAAAATAAACAGGGGGGCTAATAATTCTGACTTCAACTGTAAATTGTTATAAGGATATGAGATGACTTGTATCATGGTATGATATTTTTGTCATATCGCCCAGCCCTATAGTCTCTCTTTTGGTCTGTGGTGCGTCTCACCGTGGAACCCTTGGTCTTGTTTCTCCTCATCTAAGTGTGTCTCCCTCTCTTTTTCTCATTGGCTTTCTCTCTCCTCCATATCTCCCTTTGTCCACCCTCTCTGCCCCATGCTTCACTATTCATGGCTCTCCTTTGCAGGAAGAAGAAATGGAGGAGTTTAGGGTGAGTATGGTGAACTCTGACCTTTGGCCTCATGTGTGTGTGCGCGCCCTCTTTTAATTTGGCCTGGCTCCTCACCATGCTTTATTATTATTATTATTATTTTTCATTTTCTGGTTCATTTGAGAATGCATTGTATCCCCATCTGACCGTTTGACCTCCATCACTTTTGCTACTCAGGGTCATTGAATGAACTCACATCATTCTAAAACACATCCTAATGTTGCTGTCCTTTTATTACTATTGATTTTGTAATTTTTTAATGTTTCACAAATGTGATGCATGATTTTTTTTTGTTGTTGTTGTTTTACAGTTTGGTTCCAGCTCATTTATTAATCTGATATCCCATGATCCATCTTTAGCAAAAGTGATTTAACATGATCCTTTCAGCTAAACTACTTACCATAGTTGCACGCCTTCTACTAAGCCATTACAGTGTGTTTGTGTGTTATTTTACTTTAGGTTAGTTTAATACTTACTTTTTAAAATTTGGTTAAAGAGTGGAAAACTCTTTTATAAGTGTTTTCAAATGTTTTCTTATACACTCACCGGCCACTTTATTAGGTACACCTATCTATTTAATTTCTAATTTCTAATCAGCCAATCACATCGCAGCAACTCAATGCGTTTATGCATGTAGACATGGTCGAGACGATCTGCTGCAGTTCAAACTGAGCGTCAGAATGGGAAAGAAATGTGATTTAAGTGACTTTGAACATGGCATGGTTGTTGGTGCCAGACGGGCTGGTCTGAGCATTTCAGAAGCTGCTGATCTTTTGGGATTTTCACGCACAACCATCTCTTGGGTTTACAGAGAACGGTCTGAAAAAGAGGCACACTTTCTTGGCACACTTTAGGCCTATTTGAACCAACTGAGCATCATATCAACACCACAGCCTACCTGAGTGTTGTTGCTGACCATGACCATTCCTTTATGACCACCGTGTACCCAGCTTCTGATGGCTACTTCCACCATGTCATAAAGCGCGAATCATCTCAGACTGGTTTCTTGAACATGACAATGAGTTCACTGTACTCAAATGGCCTCCGCAGTCACCAGATCTCATTCCAATAGAGCACTTGGGATGTGGTGGAATAGAGATTCGCATCATGAATGTGCAGCCGACAAATCTGCAGCAACTGCGTGACGCTATCATGTCAATATGGAGCAAATTCTCTGAGGAATATTTCCAGTTCCTTGTTGAATCTATGCCATGAAGGATTAAGGCAGTTCTGAAGGCAAAAGGGGCTTTAACCCGGTACAAGTAAGGCGTACCCAATAAAGTAGCCGGTTAATGCAACTCAGATCAATATACAAAGACATGTATGATGCTAGTGCTGAAGAAATTATGCACTGTACCTTTAAATATGAAACAAATGCTTTTTAAAGGCAAATTCAATGATAAACATGACCAAAAAAGTTAAATAATCATAAAGTTAAAAAATCTCTCAAGTTAAAAGGGATAGTTCACCAAAAATAGAAATTCCATCATATTTTACTCACTACTTGTTTAAAACCTTTATGAGTTTTTTCCAATTTAACACAAAAGAAGATATTGTGAAGAATGCTGTAAACCATTGACTTCTATTGTAATTGTTTTTCCTACTATGGGCATCAGTGGTTTTCAGCATTCTTCAAATTATCTTCTTTTATGTTCAACAGGAGAAAAAAACTTTTAACAATTTGGAATCACTTAAATTTTAGTAAATAGTCAGTAAGAGTTCATTTTTGGGTGAACTATCTTTTTAAGAACTCTACTTCCTTGGTTATTTAACATCCCATTTTTATTTACCTGCCTGAGATGTGAAAATGCATGGAATGTTTTAAAGCTGCGAGGAATGCGACATAATGCATGTCAGTGAGAGACTGCATCTGATCCTGCATCAGCAATACTGGCCTCTATTAAAGGGCCTGTATTTTTAACTCTGCTCTGTGTGTGTATGTGTGTGTGTGTGCTTAGGTCACTCAGCCAGGGCAGTGCCAATGCGGCCGTCCTGGATGTGACCCAGACGGGTGGGCACAAGAAGCGGGTCAGGCGGAGTTCCTTCCTTAATGCCAAGAAGCTGTACGAGGACGCACAGATGGCACGCAAAGTCAAACAATACCTGTCCAACCTCACCCTGGAGACCAACGAGGAGAGCCTGCAGACGCTCTCAATGCAGTGTGAGCCCTCAATCAACACATGTGAGTAGCACACACAAACACATACAGACTTGTTCTTATATCCTGGTGAGGACTCTCACTGTACGTTCACACCAAAAGCAGCGAGAGCGTCAAAGGTCGCTCTGACCACCCTGGCGACGACGCTGTCTGCCTTCACCTCCGGCGGCGAGAGCGTCAAAATTTGTTACATTGATCTTGTATTTAAAGGAGCCGTAGCAGCATATCAGCAAATCAGTTACATTCCTGCATAAAACATGCTTTCTAGCATGAAGATGTTGCGCACTTATTATCAAATTCATTAAATTACGAAAGGTCTAGTTGCATGTGGTGTGGCATTGCTCCACTTAATTATCCAATGTGTCCATATGCCTGAAATATTCTGAAGCATACTGTTTTGTATTGTCGCATGGGATTCCCGCTTTTTTACAGAAAAAATATATATATAACATTGATGCACATCAGCAACGCACCAGTAACATTTTAATGTATGTTCCTGTAAGAAAAACATTGCAAGTAATTGGAAATCCGGCGACCGTAATATTAAAACCCTTGGGAACAACTGTGGTCGGAACCAAAGTTCACAGTGACTGTGTTCTCTGGACTCCTCTCAAGCGGTGGACTTCTACATTCTGATTGCTTGCTGCCGAACCGCGTCACAGCTCATTACCATAAAGTTGACTTGATTTCAACTCTCCTCGACGCCCACACCGGGCGAAGACGCGCTCCGCTGCTCCTCGCTGCTTATCGCCGCCGGCTCCCATTGAAAATGAATGACTTCCGGCTACTTTGACGCTCTCGCCGCTTTCTGTGTGAACGTACAGTCATAGAAGTAATGACGTTTCTACTATATAAACCATATATTCTCTCCCTAAAATCAACCCTAACAGGAATCAATCTGCACTTTTACATTTTTTAAATACTTCATTCTGTCTGATTTATAAGCATGTTTACCCATGGGGATCTCAATTTTGGTCCCCACGCAGACACAAGTCCATGTGTGCAGTCAGATTTAAGTCCCTACTAAGATATAAAAAACAAGGAAACACAAACACACACACAAACATATATTTAAAAAAATCAAGTTGGTCATTGGGACAAAATTGAAAAAAAAATTCTGAAGGCTCACTTTTTTGGTCAAAAATACACAAAAAATGTTAAAAAGTTACCATTTTAAAGGTGAAGTATATAGTATGAAGTATTTAGCACAATTAAAAATGAAAAGTGCATTGTTAAAGGGATGGTTCATCCCAGAAATGAGGATTTTATCATGATTTACTCACCCTTCACTTGTTCAAAACCTATTTGAGTTTCTTTATTTTGTTGTACACTAAAATTGCTGGTAGCTTGACCTCCTCACATTGACTTTCATTGTAATTTTTTTTCCTCAAATGGGTTCCAGGAACCAGCATTTTTAAAATAATCTTATTTTGGATTCACTTGGTCCTATATTGTCTGGGTTGGTGAGAGTCTGCCTCCAGTGATATATTGTTTGGGTTGGTGTTGTATATTACGGTAAAAAAAAACTTGTATTAAACTGCCAGTACATTTTCTGTTATTGTACAGGCTTATTTCTCTATATTTTATTTATTATACATATATTATTTAAAACTACTAAACTGTCAATAAAAGTCACTTTGTTAAACTCTAGAGGTGAATTTTCAAGTCGACAGTGCAGAGATCAACATTTTATAATACAATTCACAACCATAAATAAATGAAAAACACTCTGTGAATCACAAAATACAGAAACTTAATTAACAGATTTTATTTTACAGTGTAGGATTTTAATGGTTCACCCCAGAAATGAGAATTTTATCATGATTTACTCACCCTTCACTTGTTCAAAACCTATTTGAGTTTCTTTCTTTTGTTGTACACTAAAATTGCTGGTAGCTTGACTTCCTCACATTGACTTCCATAGTCATTTTTGTCCTACTATGGAAGTCGATGGGTTCCAGCAACCAGCATTTTTTTAAATATCTTTTTTTGTGTTCAACAGAGGAACGAAACGAAGGCTTAAACCACATTAGGGAGATTAAATGATTATACATATTCTTATAATTGCAATATTTAGCTGTTTTTACCTGGTACCTAACAATAAATAACTATCATGTTGAAAAAAAACTTTATTTTAACTTACTTAGAAATGAAAATCGGCATGGTCCAAGTCTCGATTGAAACTCAAACTTTCATCAAATTCCCCCAAATGCACCTCTAATGTGAGTTACACTGCAAAAAAAGGCTTTTCTTCTAATCAAGAAGCATTTACTAGACAAGCACAAAATAGTGTCTTGTTTTCAGAAATAATGTCAAAATCAAGCGATTGTTTTTATTTTTTCTTAAAACAAGCTAAATAATCTGCCAATGGGGTAAGTAAAATAATCTTATTCATTCATTAATTTTCTTTTCGGCTTAGATTTATTAATCTGGGGTCGCCACAGCAGAATGAACTACCAACTTATCCAGCATATGTTTTATGCAGCAGATGCCCTTCCAGCTGCAACCCAGTACTGGCAAATGAAATAATCTTATTTCAAAGCAAAAACAATGCTATTATGTGAACCCCACTGTTAGATTAGTTGTTTTATTGAAAAACTCACTTAATTTTGACATTATTTCTGAAAAAAAGACTATTTTTTGCTTGTCTAGAAAATGCTTCTTGATGTACAGTAAGTATTTTAGGATATTTAGACTAGAAACAAGGCACAAACTCCTACTAAGAAAAGCATTTTTTGCAGTGTACCTGTTCCAAAAAAAATCCCACTTACATATTTGAAAGAAATTGAATGTTGTATATTTCGAATGCATTTAGAGTCTGTCATTTCCATGTATGAAGGAGATTTGTTCCTCATATATTTTTATATATATATTAAATGCAAAAACCTTAAGTATCTGCTTAGAATGCAGATAGAACCTTAAAATTCCAAATGAAATGAGTTGTCCTGTCTAATATTTTGCATTATAAATGTCACATTGTAATTTGTTTTATATCATTTGAGTGGGTTTTGGCTGAATAAAATATATTTCTTTCATCCACACAGTGCCGAAGAGTTCAGGGGATAGAAAGAGACCCGACACATCACCCGTAGTCTCACGGGCTGCGACCCACCAGCGCCAGCAGCTTCAAAAAGCCAACCAGGCGCTTCAAGTGCCTGCCGTAGCCCTCTACCCATCCCGCAAAAAAGTGCCAGTCAAAGACTTACCGCCATTTGGTAAAACACCTTATTCTTGTAGCTTAAACACAACAGCATATACAGTTGAAGTCAAAATTATTAACCCTCCTGTTCTTTTACAAATATTTCCCAAAGGATGTTCAATACAGCAAGAAGATTTTCACAGTGTTTCCTTTCATATTTTATCTTGTGGAGAAAGTCTTCTTTGTTTTATTTTGGCTAGAATAAAAGTGTTTTTTATTCTTTTAAACCATTTTAAGGTCAATATTATTAACCCCTTTAGCAGTATTTTCTTTTTCGATAGTCTACAGAACAAACTATCATTATACAATGGCTTGCCTATCCTTTAAATGTCACTTTAAGCTGTATAGAAGTGTCTTGAAAAATATCTAGTCAAATATTATTTACCGTCATCATGGCAAAGATAAAATAAATCAGTTATTAGAGATGAGTTATTAAAACTATTATGTTTAGAAATGTGTTGAAAACATCTGCTCTCCGTTAAACAGAAATTGGGGGAAAAATATACAGGGGGGCTAATAATTCTGACTTCAACTGTCCATCATACACTACTGATATCCGTATTGTGTTTGCACAGGTACAAGCTCACCACAGTCTCTGAAGAAGATCCTGTCCCTTTCAGAGGAGGCAGGAGACAGACACAGAAAGCAGGCAGAGGACAGCGTGTCCAACAACTCCTCACAGCTCTCGTCTCCTCCAACATCTCCTCACAGCTCACCCAAAAAAGGTAAGAATACAGACAGACTGTTTTGTCTAGGGCTGCACAATATTTTACAGAAGTATTGTTATTGCGATAATAGTGTATACAATATACAGTTGAAGTCAAAATGATTTGCCCTCTTGTGAATTTTCTTTTTCTTTTTCAAATATTTCCCAAATGATGTTTAACAGAGCAAGGCATTTTTGCACAGTTTTTTCTATAATATTTTTTTCATCTGTAAAAAGTTTTATTTGTTTTATTTCGGCTAGAGTAAAAGCAGTTTTATTTTTTTTTATAATTTTAAGGTCAATATTATTAGCCTCTTTAGGCAATATCTTCGATTGTCTACAGAAAAAAATCTATCATTATACAATGACTTGCCTAATTAACCTAGTTAAGCCTTTGAATGTCACTGTAACCTGAATACTAGTATCTTGAAAAATATCTAGTCAAATATTATGTGCTGTCATCATGGCAAAGATTAGAAATGAGTTATTAAAACTAATATGTTTACATGTGGTTAATAATTCTAACTTCAGCTGTACATATTGTAGATGTGATGACATTTATTTTATGCATTTTATCTAAATTTGACCAATCAGGTAAGGCATTACTTTCTTTATCCCCACCTCCACAGCAGTTGCTGTTCTGCTATTGGCTGGAGAGGCTCAACGATAAACCTAGAGCTGAAAATAAATCATTAGTTGCTAGATTCAAGACAATATAGGAACATGACAACAGTCAATCAGAGTCAGCATGTCTGCTGAGGTTTTCACTCATTTATAGTGTTTTAAAGTCTAAATGTTTGCAGTTTTTTTTTATTAATTAGGTCTGTAAAAAATATTTTACCAGTTTATTTTAATCATTAAATAAATAAATGATTTTAAAACATATTTTAAACCCCCTTTGAATTTTTTTCTTATTTTAAATATTTTCTAAATGGTGTTTAACAGATTCAGGAAATTTTCACAGTATGTCTGATAATATTTTTTCTTCTGGATAAACTCTTATTTGTTTTATTTCAGCTAGAATAAAAGCAGTTTTTAATTTTTAATAACCATTTTAAAGTCAAAATTTTTTTCACAATAGTCTACAGAACAAACCATTGTTATACAATAACTTGCCTAATTACCCTAACCTGCCTAGTTAAACTAATTAACCTAGTTAAGCCTTTAAATGTCACTTTAAGCTGCATAGAAGTGTCTTGAAAAATATCTAGTCAAATATTATTTACTGTCATCATGGCAAAGACACAATAAATCAGTTATTAGAATTGAGTTATTAAAACTATTATATAAAAATTAAACATGGGGGCTAATAATTCAGGGGGTTTAATAATTCGGACTTAAACTGTAGCTAATAAAATAGCATTCATAATAGAAATATCATTATCGCAATACTCAACAACATTATTGCATAATTTCCAATATTGTGTAGCCCTTGTTTTCTTCACCCTTTGCGATTTTGCACACTCAATTTGCTGTCTCCTACTGAACTGTAGACTCAGAGCTCTGTTGTGTTCATGCAGTGATAGATACAGCCTGACAGCATGAGAAACACCACTGACACACAGTTTATATCTCTGATACAGTAGGTGGCGCCCTCTTGTGCCAACATATTTTCATTGCTGATTTAATATAGTGTCATCTAGTGGTGAATTAATCTCGCATTTTAGATGACATATCCAGCCAATTCTGCTTAAGTTTAGAGTTCAAGATGCATCGCTTTCCATGTTTCTCATTGAATTTGTGTCCTGTAATATTGTCTGTCATCTCTTACCTGCTTCACCCTGTGTTGTTCAGCCATCGCATCAATAAGAAGTCATGGTATGAAGGGCTTTTCCTCCTTGTGTAGGAAATCACCAACAGGTAACAGGGCCTGAATGCAGATTTAGACTGAGAGAGTTCACACACACACACACACAGAGCACAAAAATATGTATTATGCTTATCATTGCTCTGTCTCAAAATTTAGTGAGCTGCCTATTAAGGCGTTATTTGTCAGAGGTGCACTACTGTTCAGAAGTTTGGTGATTCCGATTTTTTCTATATATATTTCATATTAGTGCTGCACAATATGTTGTTTCAGCATTAGCATCACAATGTGTGCATCTGCAGTAGTCACATCGCATAGATATGGTGATTGTTGCTTCAATGTTGATGCAGAGTTTGACCACAATGGAGTGAAATTTTATCATTTGCATGTTTTTAAGGCCTGAGAGAGATTAAAGTATCCAGGCACAAAAATTTTACTTCAATTGGAAGTTTAATAAAGAATAATTTTATTGATTGATATATAAGAAGTTGCAGTGTAAATCTACATTTACTTATACAAAACCATAAAGTATCCACTGTTTATTTAAATTTCATCTTTGCTTTATTGCATTTATCTTATGCTTGTAATTTGTTTATAATATTTTATGCATGATTCACTTCCCTACAGAATCATCTTAATCAATCAAAATGAATACATTTGGCAACACTTTAGGGACCAAATCTCACTATTAACTAGTTGCTTATTAGCATGCAGGTTATTGAAATATTGGCTGCTTATTAGTACTTATAAACTACATATTCTGCATGATCTTATTAGATATCCCTAATTCTACCCAACACCCAAAACACCCTATTATAACTATAACTATTAATAAGGAGCTAATTCTGAGTTTATTGAAGCAAAAGTCATAGTTACTTGTTTGCTAATATTAAGAATTGAACCTTAAAATAAAATGGGACCATAAATTCTTTTGAAACAGTGCTATTCAATCATTTGGGGAAATTGTATAGGTTATATTTATGGCAGTATATATCACAGAAAAACTAAATATACCGATGTGTGATTTTTCCAATATCGTGCAGCTCTAATATATTTTGATCATTGTGAAAGAAGCTCTTCTTCTGACCAAAAGGGCATGTATTTGATGAACAGTACTGTGGACATTGTTCATTAGGATTACTGATCCAAATGGTTGTTTGATGAATCTGGCAGCTAATTATTAACATTAAAACAGAGTGTCTGTGGGGTCTTACAAAGTATTAAAAGAGAAAATCAAGGCTTTTTAAGGGTATTAAAAAGTCTTAATCGCAATTTATGAGGTCTTAAATTTAGTTCAAACATTGTCCAAAGTGTTTGACTCCAAAAACGCAAAAATATTTTTATTTCCCTCCTAATATTAACAATGGCGTGCTCGATCCACGCGAATGGTTTGGGCTGGGGCACGTCCGTCTGGGTGATGTCACGTAATTAGCGACAAACGCGGGAAGGTGATGTGACGCTCTCCACATGTAATGAAACTATAGAGCGTAACAGATGGCAAAATGTACTTTTGGATACTCCTAGTTGGAGAAAGACGAGTTTAAACAGTGGCCTAAAGCCTGTCGTTGAAAACAACCGCATAATTACTAGTTTTGTTGCATGGTTGTGCTCTATTGATTTAACTACAACTGTTTATTAACAGTTTGATAATGATTAGAGCTTGAAGTGGTGATGAGATGTTAAAATATTCTGAAAAGGTCTTTTAAAAGTCTTAAAAAGGTATTAAAATGACCTTTATGATTCAAATCAAATCAAATCACATCAATATTATTGTCACAACATCAGCAGCATGTGTACTATGATGAGTGAAAAGCTTAGGTGCTGGCTCCAGACAGTGCAAAATACAGTCAGTGCAAAATACAACAACATACCCCACCCCCCTTCCAAAAAATACAAAAATAAACACCACCAAGACAATGTACAAAAAAAGCAATGTTGACAGCAATATGTAGAAGACAAGGAATGGGTGTACACATACACAGCAAAATCCTATGTCCTCCGTTTAGATAGTATTTGGTCCCTCTCTAAATTGAGTTAAAGTTACTCAAGTTATTGAGACAATGAAAGGATAAATTAGGTAATAATTAAGCACTGATGATGAACACCTGCTGTTAATAAACAGAAACACAGAACTACAACTGACTTCAGTCACAGCCTTAGATGAAATCAGCTATAATACATGGAATCTCTTTTAAAATCTCAGCAGAGGATCATTAAGCAACTTCACAAACAGCAGCTTTACTTATTACCAACCTGTTTGCCCTTATTTAAAGAGGGACCAAATACTCTCTGAACTGAGGAAATTTTACTCTGAGGATTTTGCTGTGTAGGCAGTATTGTTTTAAGTATGGATTGGTTCAAGTGCAGTGCGTGCTACATCTTGATGGTGTGCAATGAGGGGTATGGAAAGAGTTTGTGTGAAGTGTGTTAAGTGTTCATCAGCCTTTAGTCGGCTGGTGCATGACCGGATACTGCGGAACCGTCTGCCTGAGATTCCTTCATGTACTCTGTATAAGTTAGATACATTTGGATCAATTTAAAGTATTTCTGCTGAGTTAAATCACTCATTTCACTAATCAAAATTCCTACTGATCCCAAACTTCTGAATGGTGAATGTTTTAGTTTGATTAGAACCATTTGAAACCTGTCCAAAAATGTGGCCCAAGTAGTATTATTGATGCATAGCCAATTTAGATGTGTTGCTTTGGTGTAGTCTTTTTGTAGGATTTGAGGTATGATTCACATAATTAGTAGTATTACATCACTTATTGTGCTGTGTAGGACAGTGTATTTTTTACTAGTGGTTTTATGCATCTATAAACATCTGAAATTCTACAAATAACATCATATATACAGTATATGTATATTCTGGCATTTGAGTGAACTCTCTCACGTCTAGACAGTGTTTTACTCCTGTTGTAGCTGGCAGAGGCAGGCTAGTGCTATGTATGTGTGTTTAGTGAGGGCTAACGTTGCTCTGCTACAAATGTAACTGGCTGGTTTTGATTAGATGGGTTAGGAAAATGGGGGTTGGCTCAAATGTGATGCTATTCTCTTGCAGTAGCATAGCATTTTATGGCTTTTTAGTACAGTGATAATATGTGCAGTAGTTCCAGTACATGAATGGTTGAACCTTTATTCTTTTAAGACATTGTATGGTCAATTTTATCATTTCTAAGAAGGAAGATACATCTTCTATGATTCATTTATAGTATTTGTTACTGTTTTTATTGCTGCAGTCAATTGTAAAGTTGACACAACAAGTCTGATATTTGATAGCTTTGTTCCACAGCTTTTGCCCAAATTCTTCAGTCAAGGCAGTCCGTCAACAAGCTCAGATTACAATCAACTACAGTGTTTTTTTTTTGTTTTTTTTAGCAATCTGCTGTAAAAGTATATTTTTGTAGCAGGACTGCTTTTAGGTTTTTGTAACAAATCCTATGGAGATGAAGGGACTGGATTACCACAGAGCTTAAATCATTTTCCGATCATCTTGTTCTATGCATTCATCTTCCAGGTTATGGACGAACTGGTGATTACCTGTCAGACTCTGGCCACAGTGAGATCTCCTCACGCTCCAGTCTAGTGAGCACCTCCTCTCTGGACATGGGGCAAGACGAGCGCCGGCAGCGTTATGGAGGAACGGCTGGAGAGGGACATGGCAGTGGCCACCGGCTCGAGCGCAGGGCTACTGCTGACCCTGACCAGTACAGCTTGGGGTAAGCATTACTTTCTTAACTAGTTGTTGTCTAGACAATCATTCTGAAGGATCCCTTAGTTAGGAAGGCTGATTATACAGTGTGTGTGAAGCGTGCTCGCAATACAAATAGTCACTTATCACTCTCTCATTCAGTGCCAGTCAAAATGTACATGTGCTTTGCTTATGATTTGCCCGCTTGACAGTTAATACACTATATACATCAAAACATGTTTCATATAAAATAAAGTCTATATTTACGTGTATGCATTTAGCAGATGCTTTTATATTAAGTGACACACTGCATTGAAGGAACACATTTTATCAGCAGGCAGCAAAACATTCTTTTAGCTCTCTGTAACTTTTAGCTAGCTCTCTGTAACTCTCACATGGTCGCCCATTGAAGCTAAGCAGGGCTGTGCCCGGTCAGTACAATGATGGGAGACCACATGGGAAAGCTAGGTTGCTGCCGGAAGTAGTGAGGCTAGCAGGGGGCGCTCAACCTGTGATCCAAACGCCCCAGTATATTGATGGGGACTCTATACTGCTCAGTGAGCGCCGTCTTTCAGATAAGATGTTAAACCAAGGTCCTGACTTTCTGTAGTTGTTGGATGTCTTTCAAAAAAGAATCCGCTTGTTAAGTGGTGACGTATGTAATATTGTTTCCGGGTCCAAGCCGCCACTCATTTGAATTGACTAAATATTCGTTATGATCACACATTAAAGTGAATTTTATATAAGGTCATAGTGTACACAACAATCACTGGACTTGCTGCATCACAAACACCAAAATTTTAACAATTTATAAAAAAATGTATCACTTTCTGGCCATCAGATATTAGGCATGGACATATATATTGCGATTGTGATTTTCGAAAGTATTACATTGCTTTGTAAATGTTTATTATTAGCATTTGATGAGTCTCCTCATTCAGTTTCATAGAGCGCTTGGACCCGGAAGCTCCTTCGCGTGACGTCACACTTAACAAGCGGATAGGAGTTCCACTGGCCTCTGTCCATCATGGCCTCCTAACCATCCCCATATCATAATTGGCTTTATCACTCTGTCTCCTCTCCACCAATCAGCTGGTGTGTGGTGTGCGGTCTGGCACAATATGGCTGCCGTCACGTCATCCAGCTGGATGCTGCACACTGGTAGTGGATGAGGAGATTCCCCCCAAAAATGTGCAAAGCTCTTTGAGTGTCCAGAAAATCGCTATATTTGTTAATTATTATTAACTATTATTATTATTATCAGTTCTTGCTTGGCATTGGCAGCTACCGGAAGGCATAACCTTCTTCACTAATGGAAGGTTTATTTAGGTAACGCTTTAGTTTAAAGGTCCTATGAAATTAAAATAACTTTTTTTATTGCATGTATCAGTATGTTAGTGTTAAGGATAACTATAAGCTAGTGTGCTCCAAAACAGTGACAAATTTTAATTATGCCAATAAAAAAAAAATCGACATTTCAAAGCACTTCACCAGTCTTTTAAGTACCTGTTCTCACTAGATTCTCAACTAGTGGCTTACTGCCTGACTATTATTAAGATATTGGCTGTTTATTCATACTTATAAAGTATGATCTTATTCTACATCCCTAATCCTACTCAACACCTAAATCCAGCTACTACTTTAATAGCAAATTAGAAGTTAACCGAGGCAAAAGTTACAGTTAATGATTTATTACAGCAAGAATTGACCATTATTTTTTATGTAAGAGTAAGGCCCAATCCCAGTTCTACTTTTGTACCCCTTCCCCTTGGCCGTTAAAAATGAGTGTGAAGGGGAAGGGCTTCAAAATTTACCCCTAAGAATTGGGACAGCACTACAGCACTTGCACACGTCATCATATGTCATCGCAATCTCTTGCTTCATATAAGATCAGACCATCATGACTGCTGTAGTTATAACTACGACTGCTGTAGTTATTCCAGTTGTGTAATTTTTTAGTATATTATCTTCAGGAAATCACTGAAGGCATATATTATGTTATCATAACAATCTAATGTGGCAATAAGATCGTAACTATACTGCACATTTACACAGTATTCATTTATGTAAATACACCAAACACAACATTAACATCATAGCAGACACTGTAAAACGCTCATTCTCAGCCACTAGACTTCTCTGACAGGGTGTTCGAGTGACATCGAGTGTCAGAATGTTGTGGGACTGCTGTACAGGAGTTATTATTAGGGATTATAGATTGCAAAGTTTTCCTTTTTTTTGCTGTTTTTTTATTAAAGCTTGTTGGTAAAACATGAACACAGTTATGAATATATTAAAAAGTGTTTGTTTGTTGTAAAAATGCGTAATAATGACAAAAAATACAAATTTGTGGCTCTCCTTACTTCCGGGTGCAGCCATCCTGCCGTTCTAGATGGTGTATTCTGGGAAATTTTCTTACCCCTTGGTTTCGAGTGTGGTCCTAAAAAATTTTCGTTCGAAGAGCTATCTACCCCTTTCCCTTAGCCCTACTCCTTCAAGCTAAAGAGCATTGAGACACCCTTACCTCTTTACAGAATGCACAAAATGAGGAGTAGTGGTAAGAGGAAGGGCTAAGGGGTAGAATTGGGATTGGGCCTAAGTGTGGCCATAGTAACTTAAATGTGTCTAGACTTCCAGTCTCATTCATCCTTTTTATCCATATAAAATGGCTCATTATGCTGCAATGTTTTTTTTCTGATCATAATTTGAATGTATTAATGTCATAAACACACTGATTTATTGTCATGTATTATTCCTAGTCAATTACCAATCATAGTGAATCAGAAGTCACACTGAACACATTCACTGAAAATAGCTTTCTTCGTGTTCCAAAATAAGATACTTGGATGATTTGGTTGATCATTACATCCTGGCAATGTAGAATTAACCTTCAACACATTTTTGTTTCAGGTCCTACTCCTCCATGCAGGACTGTCGGGGTCTGTACGCAGGCGCCACCGTCCTGTCCTCACCCAGCTCAGAGGAGCTCACCCAGGACCAGGGTGACCGGGTGTCCCTGGACGCTGCAGATTCTGGTCGTGGCAGCTGGACTTCGTGCTCCAGCGGCTCTCATGATAACATCCAGACCATGCAGCAGGGCCGCAGCTGGGAGGCGCTGGCAGAGGGCGCAGGCCTGTGGGGCAGCAGAGGGAGCTGGGCATCCGCATGCTCCTCTTCTTCTTCAGTGGCGTGTTGGGGCGAGGACTCTGAGGGCGACACTGGGACTATTAAGCGGAGAGGAGGGAGGGATGTGACCACAGATCCAGAGACCAGCAGCATCACTTCTACCGGGTCAGAAGAGTCCAGACAGCACAGTCGACGACCCTCGCCCATCACTGCAGGAAACACCAAGGCTTCGATCAGTAAGGGTCAACACACCAATTTGGTGTAGGAATAGTTTACCCAAAAATGACAGTTCTGTTAATATTTACTTGTGCTTATTTTATTGGAAGCTTGTGACAAAGCATCATGCTGTTTTAAATTTTTATATATTTATTTATTTATGTATTATTTTTTATTATGCAAAGAGGTACACAAATTACACGTACTCACATGCAAATAGAAAACAGAGGAAAACAAACATTTGGCTACATCATGCCAGGTTGGCCGCAGTCTGCTGTAAAACTTGATGCATGCGCCTGTTTTTGACTTTCATTTTTGGGTAACAATTTTTTTTGCGAGGAACTGCACCAAGTTATTTATTTTGCATGAAGATATACAAACACACAATTCTTAAGATCAAACACAGATCTTACAGCAACACTATGTAGTTTTATCTTTAAAATAATGTCTAGATAGATTTATCACTCTTAACTGGGTGACTACTTTTTTATGCAAAGCTATACACAAATTGCATGGAATCACATAAAAGTGGAAAACAGAAGGAAAGCAAAAAAACAGAGAAAGAAGGTAGAGCCAGGTGTGTGTGTGTGCATGCATGTGTGTGTGTGTGTGTGTGCATGTAAAGGTAACTGGGTGGACAGGTCAAAGTACACAAATAAGAGAACATAAAAAATATACAACATGCATCACAGTAGAAAGCATATAATTATTATGGGTCATATATATCAAAGAATGAAGTCAATAATATAGATATAAATAAAACATAGATAGACAGAACAAAACCATCATTGGTGGGGAATGACAACAGTAATAGAAATTATAGTAATAATGACAGTACAAATGACAATAATAATAATAATAATTATAATAGTAATATTAAATAATAATAACAACAACTACTACTACAGCAACTACTGCTACTACTGCAGTACATCAATTTTGTCACCATTGAATACAGTAGTTCTCAAACAAGTGGATGAAGCTCTGCAATATATTATTTGAAATGAGACTTAAAATTACAACAGCCATTAACTCAAAATTAAAACAGCCAAAACAACTAAGGAAGTTGTTTTGAAGAAAGCTGTTACCATTGACTATTATAGTAGGAAAAACAGATACTTTGGAAGTCAATGGTCACAGGTTTTAAAAAAGATTTATTGTGTTTAACAGAAGAAAGAAACTCAAGATCTGAAACAACTTAAAGATGAGTAAATGATGACAGAATATTCACTTTTGCGTGAACTGTCCCTTTAAGATGCATTTGTATCAATTGGATCCCAAGTGGATGATGCTAAATGCAGGTCTAAATGGAGTCTAAAATGAATTAGGTTGTCCACTATTGACTACTTTCAGATGTTCTTAGAAACAAATTAGATAGGATTACTTTTAAATGTGTTCAAGCAGCCTCTACATCACCTGCTTTGAGTCTACTGACCAAACACATGATCATTATATGATGTGTAAGAGGATTGAAGGAGACACATTTAAACATGGTCATGTAAAGTGGAAGCGTAGCCAAAGACTAAACAGCTGTTAACATAAGGCAAAACTTGCTTTGATTCATTTCATTTTCTCATAATGTAGCCTAATTAAAAAGATGGCATTTTATTGATCTGGAAAAATCATATAAATTAACAAGTCTACATTTTTCATGGACATGTTAATATGTAAAAATAAGTATACATTTTTACATGTCAAGCTCTAAAAGATTAGGGTAGAAATGTTGATGTAAAAAAATATAAATCCATACAGACTGAATGATAAAGAACTGAACATTGCTTTATTCATATCCAACCATTTCCAGTCAATTTTCAAATTTCATACAGTTTTGATTAGCTAAAATGTTGCACATTCTGCTACATCATCAGCTAGGTTGAGTGCATCTTTGTTGTAAAACTTGATGCATGCGGCCGTTTTTAACTTTCTTTTTTTATGAGGAACTGCACCAAGTTATTTATTTGTAAACATACAATCCTAAAGATCAAACTTCGATCTTAAAGCAACACTATGTAGTTTTTAATCTTAAAAATTATGTCTGTAAAATTGTGTATTACTCTTAACTGAGTACTCTTAACTTCTACTGCCGTTGCTATCAGAGCGGCCTCTGTCACCTAAAATCAATCTTGCAACTTTCATGATCCAGGTCAGTACACACATCTTTTGCTTTATGGCATATGTCACATATTTTACTCCTAGGCTGAGTGGAGCCAACTATAAGATGAAACAATCTAATATGCAAGTCTCAAAACCAGCATCACAGCTGATGGAAACCAAAGAGGGTTTTGTCTAAGGTAGCGAAGAAACTAACGAGATCTCAAACCCGCGGCCTGCGAATTTGATATGTATAGCACTTTACTGTGTTGTGTATGGAGCTGAACAAACCCACCAATCAGGGTGGGGTATATGGCTCTCGGGGGCGGGACATCAACTGGGCTTGATGAGAAAAAGAAATCAAAGTGATGCGTACGCGGCGGGATAAAAGAAAAGTAAGCAACTCAATGCAGTCTATTGTAATCGTCTGCAAGCACACATCGACAACTGTCCATCAGCAATAAGAGTCTCCGGTAACCCGGACCAATTATAGGGTCGCACTGTTATTTGTGGGTCATTTGCATCTATCATCTGCATTGTATTTGCGTTCCCTCACACAATAAACATCACATATATTTCTATATGATGTAAAAGTACTCAAAACAAATGACAACAACACAGTGTTGCTTCTTTTTTCTGTAATAACAGCACGGCGGATAACAGTAAATCTAATTATTATTATTATTATTATTTATTACTGATTAAATTATTTTCTCTTTAGTTTTAAATTTGTTTATTTTTTCATTTTATTTTGTGTTTAAAAAAATTCAGTCCTCTCAAATCTCTTTATTTTTAACACAAAATAAGATGAAAAAATAAACAAATGACAAGTGAATTATTAATAATATAATTCATTTTTTGTGGAAAACCTGATGCAGCCCAGCCTCACCCAGACTCTGCCTCCAGCGGCCCCCAGGTAAATTGAGTATGAGACCCCTGCTTTACAGCCTTATAAACTATTGTACTAGGACATTATGTGTAACATGAGCTACTTTACATTGTCGGTGGATAGAGTTTCTGCATTTGCAGGTTGCATCAGCTTATAGTTCACATAGGGAAGCTACCATAACACACTGGTAACAGATAAGTAAGGTATAATGTACATCTAGGCGTTTTTTATCGCAGAATAAAGCCTGACAGGCTTATCGGCAGAGTTGTATAAACCTGAAGGGCTTTATTCTGTGAAAAAAATTAACACCTGGATGTACTTTACCCAGCTTAATACACGGTTATATGCCACAAAGTTAGTCACAAACATTAATCTGAGACGTAATATTTTAGTTATTTAGCAAAAAGCAAAAACTGCTGAATGGAGCATACACTAACCTATGTATTGTTCAGTTACAAGATGGTGCCAAACAGAGCCTCAAAAACAGAGGCATGACTGAAAAGCCGATGGAAATATATGGATGTGAACGTATTCACTGATAGACAAGATGATTCGGAGTACCCTGATAAGCTTGTGTTATTAGTTTCAATGGAAATGTTATCTGGGAATAACATACTTTGGATAGTCGTAACTGACCAATCAGAATCAAGTATTCCAGACAGCCGTGTAATACGCTTATAAACCACATGGGGAGCTGTGAGCAAACGTTTTATAATGTTGCTTTAAAATGAACCTCGCTTCAGGCTGACAACCTCATTACTTAATAGGGTATATGCAGAAGGACTTTTAATTTTTAGTAACCCAGTTCAATGCCATTACAAAATCACAGCGTTTAAGGTCTGTTTTCTTTAAAAATCAATGATCGTCACTGCCTGATTGACATTTGATATAAAGTGGGTGTCATGTTGTACAAGAAGTGCTGTGTTAAATTCCATTGTCACCATTTACCACAGTATTTTCAATGGAGTTTCAGCACAACTGACGGCATTTATGTTTAAAACGGCTTGAACAACTAAACGAATGCTTAAGTCTATTTAACGGGTTGTATTTTATTTACATTACAACATCAATGCTGTGAAAGAAACTGTATGAAATATAGCGAAAATAGTTACATTATCCTTTCACTGGAAGTTTATCGGTAGTGAAAAAACACTAGCTGTGCATATACCCCGTTATTCCACAACAAGATGAAAGAGCACAAGCCATCCAACTCACACTGATCTAGTGCATGCATCCGCCGGCATTTCCGAGAAGCTTTTGGGATATTAAACAGAGCTGTGGTGTCCATCTCATCCCTCCAGCACGGAAGGACGGTCGCTATCGGGACCCTCCACCGACGCCGCCGGGCTACACCGCGCTGACCATCACAGACGTGACCGAGGGAACGCCGCATTCGGGCAGGAAACCACCCGACTACACCACCGCCCTGCAGCGCTCGCGCCTCGTCACACACTCCCTCGACTCCCAGCAGCCCCCAGCCGCAGGGAAACCGGAACCCCGGGGCCGAGAGGAGGACGAGGCAGTGGAGGTGGAGGAGGAGGGTGAGTGCTTGTCTCCCAAACTCAGAGCTCAAAGGAGGAGAGGTCCACACACAGCAGTTCCCCCCAGGCCATGAGTTACATACACCACCCCGACAGGAAGGTAAAACATCATAAACTCCAGTTCCACACGCACTGAGCACGTTTACATGCACACCGCTATTCAGCTAATTCTGATGTTTGAAATAACCTGTTGTATTGGGTTATATGCAAACACACCAATACAAGTAATCCGCACTGTGATCGGGTTAATATAGCTTTACATCTCGCGGAAGTGACACTTTAAAACATACAAATTTCCAAATTCAAGTTTATTTGTATTGCTCTTTTCACAATAATAATTGTTCCAAAGCAGCTTTACTAAATGTGTGTGTTATTACATTGCAATAAAAATCAGAAAAGCCTCAGGTGTAAGTATGGCGGACAGTACAGCTGTCAAATGTTTACATAGATGACAAGGGAGTGAGCAAATTATTAGGGAATTTCCATTCTGGAAGTGAGCTAGTCATTTAAAAAATTCAGTAAATAACTTTTAAGTAGGAGTGTAACGGATCACGGTTGATCTGTGATTTGTATGGATTACAACCTACGGTTTACAACACGCAGATTAGGCTAATACATTTTTTTCTTACTTGTGGATTAATCATAAATTACTAATGATCGCAGAGAGATCGCCTCTTGCGTCATTCAAATCACATGCGTGAAAGGCTTTTCTGTAAAATATAATGATAACGGAAGAAGTTGTGGTGGGTTATTCGGAATGTGGTGGGTTTCTTAGGTTATTAAAGGTGTTTTCTGTCTCTACTTGTTTAGCCTGCATTAATACATTCCGTGTAAGCTACATGATTAATCATTAAAAGATCAGGATCTCAACACCCACGCAACATAAATTATAAATGATGGTGATTTGCATATGTTTATTAATCCTTCCAATCTCTGCATTCAAATCTGTGTTTGACAAACGCAAAAATCAAGAAAGAGATTCACTCTTTAGTCTTTTGAGTTAGTTATGATAAAAATAATAATAATACATTTTATTTGTATTTCCTACATGCATGCAACTCAAATTGCTTCACAAACAACAAACAAGCATTAAAATAAACAAATAACAAGATGTATAGACAAATAAAGCAAAATAAGCAACAAATATACACTCAGATAGAAGCATAGATGTACATGCATGTATGCCTACATCTACACAATCACACACACAAAAGTCCTCACATATGAATATACATGCACCTACACAATATGCATAAAATGAATACACTTCACAAAATGTTTGTTGTCCAATTTTAAAAAGGTGCGTCTTAACACGCTTGTTTTTTTTAGTTACAAACACAGAAGTACTGGGATAACAGTTTATAGTTTAGATAGAACCACTGATGTTTATGGTAAAGATTAAAATCACTGTCATATGTATTTAACTGGACATTTAAAAACGAAAGTTGTAGGCAGCGGTTACATTATTTAACCAATAGGTGGCGACAACCAGCCATCAAAAATATGCCACTGAATAATTCTTCAAAAATGATCCATGTAACAATGAAACATGAAGATTTATGAGTGAATGTGGGTTGTACAAATTATAATGTTAGATTTCTACACTTAGCATTATCAGCAACAGTAGTAGTAACAGTCAATTTTTCACAGTACTGAATATTGTACAAAAGTTTCTTGCAGTGCTGCATTTGTCTCCTCCCATTTTTGGCAGATCCAAAAAATGGTCCAATCCAGACTAAAAAAACATAATGTGATCTTAACGGTAAGATTTGTGATCTGTTACACCGCTACTTTTAAATATTTAAGTTGTGACATTGTGGTAATTACTAAAAAACCAAAGAAGTGAATTGCTGAGAAAACATTAAGATTATTCTTTGCATTATATTTCTTCCTTGTTTCTGCAAGTCATTTGCTTTGTCTGAATGTGCTTAAATCTGCAGTAAAGACTGTCACATATTACGCATGTGGGGGTCAATTCAATTCAAGTTTATTTACATAGCACTTTTACAATGTAGATTGTGTCAAAGCCGCTTAACCTAGAAGTTCTAGGAAAATCCAGATTTATAAAAGCCAGCTTTTTTCAATAAATTAGGCTAATTCCTGATACATGCTGAGTGATAGTGGCATAAAGGAGGCAAAAATGTATCTGCGATGATCAGTTTATACCTAAAGCGATAGTTCACCCAAAATATCTGTCATAATTTACTCTCTCTTACTTTGTTTAAAACCTGTTTGAGGTTTCTGTCAAATACAAAAGAAGATACTTTGAAGAAAGTTAAACCGGTAACCATTTACTTCCATACATTATTTTTACTATGGAAGTCAATGGTTACCATCTTCCAGCTTTCTTAAAAATATCTTCTTTTGTGTTTGACAGAATAAAGATATTAATACAGCTTTATAACAACTTAAGGGTGAGCAAATAGTGACAAAATGTAGATTTTTGTGCGAACGAACCCTTAAAACCATCCTTGACCTTTCTCTTATAAATAAAACCAGGTTTACTCGTCACTTTTCAGCTTATTAAGCATAATTGGGTTAAGAATGTGCATGTAAACGCGCTCATTCACTGACTGACTGACTGATGCACACAGGCTCTGCATGCTGGAGAAAAACTCCTTCACCACCACCTTCACCAGCCACCAGCACCTCTCACTCAGTGCATGTGTGCAGCCATCACTTCTGCTCTGCCGCGTGTGTGTGTTCACTCTCACCCATCTCTGGAGAAATCACTAGATCTGCCATCATAAACGCTTCAACACATGATACAGAGCTTGATGTCATGTTGGTGTTGTCAGGCAGCACATTAAATAGTGTTAGTGCTATCGAGGAGCTGTCATTTTCACAGTAGCCGTGTTTAGTAGTAGTAGTCTTGTGTCCTGTCATGTTGTCTTTGGTATGGTAAGGCCAGAGCGTTATTTATTTATTGTGACTTTGTTGCAAACCCCAGTGCATTTTTCCAGCCAAGCATAATGGCAATCTTAAAGTGCAGTTCCTGATTTGACTTTGCTAAATTGTTCATGATTTTTCTTTTTCAGATTCTAATAAAAACTTAAGCTAAATGAAATGTAGAACAACAACACATAATTAATAAAGGTTTAACCAAAATAAAATTAAGGCTCGTACACACCGGGATGCTTTTCGTTTGCGTTTATCGTCAGCGTTTTTCGAGATGTTTTTCCGCATTCAAGCCCAAGCGATTTTCACTGGCGTTGAGCAGGAGTATGCATAATCACCCCGTGACATTAGATGGCGCTACACAATTTTAAGCTTCTGAAACCCGCTTGTAACACAGAAGACTTATGCTGCATCCCAATTCGCATACTATCCATCCTAAACAGTATTTGAAAATAGAATTAGTATGTCCCAAATCATATTATGTCGAAAAGAGTATGCCAAAGGTTCCCGGATGGTTTACTATTTCCGGTCAAAATGTTAAATGTAGAAGCGTCCATGCTCTAACCGCTGATATTGCCCACAGTGTACGTGAAATCGATTAGAACTACAAACATGGGTGAAAAGTGTAAACAAACTACAAACATGATGGACGCGCGACACCAACCATCATGTAGAGAGGCTTCGGTAAAGATGTTTGTATGACTGTTAATTAATATCTAATATTTAAATTGCGTGCTCTGTATTATATTTCATCTGCAACAACAATACTGACCGTCTATAAAGACGTGTTTGGACATTAACGTCTAAATGCAGAATTATCCAAACCCCTGAGGAGATTTCTCTGCATGAAAGACTCGTGAATGGCAGATTAACCTGCTGCTGCTTCTCCAATAAGGTAGGAAATTAAATATGACAGAAATGTGGACGATGTGTAGAGGATTGACAGGGCTCATAACTAAGCCACCTAACGATCTGTTAATGAGGAAGTAGTGTGTCCCAAAGCTTGCATACTCTTCTGTTACACACTCAAAAGTATGTATTTTTCCTTCACAAAAAAGTACATACTTTTAGGGCGTAGTATAAGCATGCGGATTGGGACGCAGCAAAAGACAGAAAGTTGACACGCATGTTGTTAAAGTTACTGGTGATTCGAACAAGCATGGATGGTTCCAGTAGCAGCTCCAGCTCTAGCGATGAAGAAATGATTATTGTTCACCAGTGCAATAATCAGCTCCACATTCATAATGCCTCTGGGCATCTTCTTCAATGTGCGCTCGCATTGACAGTTTTACGCTTGAGTGCCTCTAAGTGCTGTTTACTGTAACCAAAGAGCTTAGAATGACCAAGAGGCGACACTCAATAGAACGTTCCATTGCAACAGCAGCGCTGTTTATTTATTTATTTTAAAAGTGCATTAAAGCTAAGATGCAAGTATTTTACAGACTTATAATATGCTCTTGTTCTATTGGAGTTTTCATCCCAAAATGGCCATCGCGTGACACTAGCGGCATCTAGTGGCTGTTTCCCGAATCGCACTAGAGTGTTGCCTCTTGGTGATTCTAAGCTCTTTGCTGTAACTTCAGCAGCTCCGGGCATGTGAACAAAAGTGCCAATCTGATTGGTGGAGAAGTTTTTGAAAAACAAAAAAACAAGCATGAGGCTTCTTTAAAAAATGAAGCGTTTACGCCTGCCATTTTGTGTGTTGGTGTGCACGATCACATTGGCGCCCTTTATGTAGTCACGAGGCTTTAAACGTCGACGGCAAACGCGAGCAAAAAGCATCCTGGTGTGCACTGGTAAAACTTAAAAAAGTGGAGATATCAAAGTCCCTTTAAGGCAAGTCATTTCACTCTGTGGCCATCATTAAAACGCCTCAGGCAGTAAGCTCGAGCAATCTGTCTGAATGTGGAAACATCGAATTCTCCAAAACTGTTTGCCAAGCTTACGATTCCATTACATATTTGGAATCACCAATAAACTTAAGCAACATCTGTCTCATAAATTTCTTTCTAAACGACCGAATAAAAAAAAAACTGTATATTTTCAGGTTGCCCGAGCTAATGCACATGCGCACTCAAAAGTAACGAGATCACGACACCAACCTCGTCTACACATTATCATCCTCTGGATAATGATCACCTGATTGTGCTGCTCTTCTAAAGTAATACACAACTTGGTCTTGAAGTCCAAGTCCACAACTTGAATCTCCTCCAGAAATGACAGGGACACTTTGTTTACAAGTTTGCGAGGCGTTTGAGTAGTTGCTGTCATGTGATTGCGTTTGACTGGACGGACTGTACCTCGCGTTCATTTTGTACAGATTACAAAACCAAAAGACTTTTGTTTTCAGGTGTAGTTGCTTTATTTAAAAGTAGATATATTTCTTATGTCTGTGAAGCAACTATTCGCTGAGATTACAGTGTGTTTGTTGACCACTTAACTGTCGTAAAAGCACACTTCTGGTCTGAGCTTTTATTCCAGAGAAACGTCAATCTATAGTGATCTGTGATTGGCTCCTGTACTAGAAGGCGGGGCTTCATTCACCACATTGACCGTTACAATTTTCCCTATTCAAAACTATCTGAGTGACATGTCTTGTGTATTCTGTAGTCTTTGGAGATATACTGTGTAAATAGGAGAAAACGTTGCTTAACTATACTAAAATATTATTGATATTAGATAGAGAAGTTGTCTAAATACTTTCATTTTAAACTGACTTTCATTCAAACGTTCTGTTTGCCATCTGTTGTTCATACTTTGTTTAAAGGAACACTCCATTTTTTTATATATTTATTTTACAGCTCACCTAGAGTTGAGTTTTACTGGGAGCACATTTAGCTTAGCTTAGCATATTTTTTTTTTATTGGATTAGACTATTAGCATCTTACTAAAGGGTTCACTTTTCCTATTTAAAGCTTGACTCTTCTGTAATTACATCATGTGCTAATCTGATGGAAAAAATTAAAAGTTGCTATCAATTTTCAGGTGCTGCATATTATTATTGCACCTGCTGCAATCATGCTACGTCAGCAACATCGCAGTTCCTTGATTATTACACCTGAATGAGAGTATAGTTGTTAGCTATATCGACCTAGAAAATAGCTTCTTTTTTGTCAGTCTTAATGCAAGATGTACATACAAAAGAGTCAAGCTTTAAATTTGAAAATAATTGAAACTTATTTTTAAGCAAGATGCTAATGGTCTAATACGATTCAATGATCTATGCTAAGCTAAGCTAAATGAGCTCCCACCAGACCTGGAGATCAACTAAGTGGATTAAACAATGATAAAAACTCATCTGTTTTACTCTCGGGGAGCTGTAAAATGAGCCCATTTAAAACAAATTGCCTTGGGAATCCTTGCTTTTTCTTTAATTGGATGACTCCATTTTACAACTGAACGAAATTGTTTCCTTTGTCCTGGTCATCATATTTTAGAGTTTGCCTTGCTGGAAGGTACAACTACCAGAATACATGCTCAAAAATACAATACTATTCGAAGCTAGAGCAGTATTGCTGCGATGCTGTTGGACAAGCTTAAAAGCTGACATTCCCATCCCATCATATACAGCAGGAGTGCTCAACTCTGCTCCTTGAGATCTACAGTCGCAATCAGAATTATTCAACCCCCTGATTTATTAGCCCCCCTGTTTATTTTTTCCCCAATTTCTGTTTAACGGAGAGAAGATTTTTTTCAACACATTTCTAAACATAATAGTTTTAATAACTCATCTCTAACAACTGATTTATTTTATCTTTGACATGATGACAGTAAATAATATTTGACTAGATATTTTTCAAGACACTTCTATACAGCTTAAAGTGACATTTAAAGGCTTAACTAGGTTAATTAGGTTAACTAGGCAGGTTAGGGTAATTAGGCAAGTTATTGTATAATGATGGTTTGTTCTGTAGACTATGGAAAAAATAAATAGCTTAAAGGGGTTAATAATTTTGACCTTAAATGGGTTTTAAAAATTAAAAACTGCTTTTATTCTAGCCAAAATAAAACAAATAAGACTTTCTCCAGAAGAAAAAAATATTATCAGACATACTGTGAAAATATCCTTGTTCTGTTAAACATCATTTGGGAAATATTAAAAAAAAAAAATCAAAGGGGGTTCAATAATTCTGATTGCAACTGTACCTTCCTACAGAGTTCAGTTCCAACCCTGATCAAACACACATGAACCGATCATTAGGACCTGAACAGCACTTGATAATTACAGGCAGGTGTGTTTGATATAGGTTGCAACTGAAATCTGCAGGAAGGTAGATCTGCAGGAATAGGGTTGAGCACTCCTGATATTCAGTAGGTGCGTCCCAAATCGCACACTGATTCTACGCCATTTTGTAGTATAAATAGTGTAAGTAGTCCGTTCACACTGAAAACTCAAAAAATAATACGTGCACTTTAATTACCCGGATGATGCACTTATTCAACCGGTAAAATGAAGTGTGGAATGATGGACATTTCACGCACTCAATGACCGCTGCTCTGCTTACATAGCGGAAGGGGCGGAGCTATCGGGCGCACATGTTGGATAACTTTATTTTGGATTGTAAAAACAGTATTCTTCTCGATAAGAGTGATTATAGCGCCTGCCGATGGTGAATGTGGTTATACTCATGGCAGGTATTATTTGGTAGTTTGGTCATTTATTTTACTAATTTGGCAAACGTCATCAGGGAAACGGTTTGAATTTCCTCAAGAAATCTTAGTGTTACATTTGGAACGACACTACATTCATATACTATGCTGTTGTGTGTGTAAGTGCATAGTGTATAGTGTGCCATTTGGGACGCAGCTAGTATATCTGATTTCTAGTTATTTTTATATAGAATTTTTAAGTGAACGGATTCGATGGCTTGTGTGTAGTTTTATATGTGTGTATGTGTCATAATTTGAATAAAATATTGATGTTAAAATAAAATAAAAATTAAGAAATTGGAGTGTTCCTTTAACATTTGGTTAATGATATATACATTTCCGTGTTCAATAGTTATACAGTATGGTTCCCTTTCCTGCTGTGTGTCACTAGCAGAGATGTATAGTAACGAAGTCAAGACTTTACTACTGTACTTACGTACTAAAAGGTTGTATCTGTACTCTACTGGAGTATTGTTTTCTTCTCCTACTTCTACTTTTACTTCAGTAGATATTTTCGATGAGCTTAATACTTTTACTCCAGTAGATTTTTTATGTGTTGCATAGTTACTCGTTACAATTATAAAAATGTTACGAATCAATCATTCATTGATCAGACGATCAAAGAAGACAGTGCTGCCTGCCTTTGTTGAGAGCACTAGTTTGTTTTAGACATGGAAAACCCAGAAATTCCACCTTCAACTCCTTCACTTTTAACTGTTCGTGGCGATGAGGAAAAAGACCACCCGTGACCCTATTTAGAACCAATGTTTGCATTTGTCGGAGTGAAAGACAGTTCATATAGAATGAAGTGCATACTCTACCGTCGCATTTGAAGAAACATGTCAAGTTAAAGATAATATAATACACAAAACAGCAGTTTGAGCTATCCATAAGAGCTAGATAAGTTAACTACCGTTAGCTACCCGCGGTTCATATCATGCTGCAATGTTCACATAACGTTAACTGTCTATCATAAAGGCTGTAGCTGAATGGTGTTTTTGACCCATCATATATATATTATATATTATATTTAAAATAAACAAAACAATATGTCTTTTGACTTCTTTTTTTAAAAATAACTACATAACGCAATACTTGTACTTTTACTTTCAGTACTTGAGTAGTAAAATTTTAAATAAACTACTTGTAATACTTGAGTACAAAAAATGTTGAATACTTTAGTATTTCCACTTAAGTATTGTGCTTAAAGAGCACTTCAACTTCTACTCAAGTCACTTTTTTTATAGAGCACTTGTACTTTTACTTAAGTCTGGGTCTCTAGTACTTTATACATCTCTGGTCACTAGGGTTTGGAAAAGAGTCTACAGTAGTCAACATTCGAAGTGGATCAAAATCTTTCATCAAAGTGGTCCTAAATCTATTCAACAACACCCATTCCTGTCAGCTTTTTTGATCCACTTCAATTGTATATACTATATACTACCCATGATGCTCACCAAGACTCTCTTTTTTTTTCTTTTCTTAGAGGATGAACAAGTGTCTGCTGTCTGAAAGAGGATGACCCTGGCTTTACTGCGTTGACTGATGGCCACAGACAGACATCTCTTCAGCACTGCCTCTCTATCCTCACTCTCCCTGCCCTGCCTTAATGCAGCATGGGCTTCAGTGCCCTGCATGCTCAAAAATACTGTGAAGAACTGAGGAGAGCTTAGAAAATAACTTATTCGGCACTTTTGGAGAACGCAAATATGAACTGAAACTCGAAACACAGCGCTTCGACATTCACAAACATACACAGACTGCTGTCAGTGGTTCTCCATTCAGACGATTCTCTCTTTCCTTCTGCGTACAAGGTCACGCAGACGTGTTTAGTAGTTCCCTTCAGCACTTTTTAACTGTTTTTAAGGTGTAAACCGATCACATTTCAGTTGGGATGATGAAGGATGATTCGTCTTATTCATATATCAGTGTGGTTCAGTATTAAAACTCGCACGGCTTGAGGACAATTGGAGATAACACGTAGCACATCGATTTCAAGCGGACAGAAAGACAAAATGAAGCCTTAGTGTGTTTGAGAGCCAAAAGAAAGCACGAGTGAATCATGACAAACGCGATATTGGAAATAAAAGCTGAATGAATGAGCATCTGTTGCGTAATCCACAAGTGAATCTGCAGTCCTTCCAACAGATGCGATTGTAAAGGCACAACATTAACAACAAGAGCGCCCCTGGTGGTCAAAAGAAAAACAGCAGGAAACTCAGGCAAAAAAAAAAAAAAAAAAAAAAAAGAGTCGTCCTACTCGGGTGCTACTTTCTTCCTCTCTGTAAAAGTGATAGCATTATGGAGGTGTGTTTGTGTGCTTTTTTTGTTTGTGAGGGCTCAAGTTGTGCATGTTTCTCCTGGATTGGGCCACCGCTGCACAAACAGCTTCCACAATCACTCACAGGAACTCGAGCGGATGAGCAAAAACTCACTTTCATTCTTTCATTTTAATCACTGAGTTAAGCTGATCACATTGATCAGTAGTTAGAAATGACTTAAAAAGAAGAAGAAGAAGAAGAAGAAGAAGAAAAAAAGAAGTTTGCAGTGTTTTCCACTGTACTCTGTAACATCACTACTTCAAATGTCTTTCTCTAGTTGCCTGTTTGTTTGTAGATTTTCGGCTCTCACACATTTTCTTTTGGTTTTTGTAAAGGTTGCGGATATGGTTGTTAACAACAACACATTTGTAACAGTAAATATATCGACCATCTGCTTCCATTTGTTTGGTTTTCTATTGACGTTTTGGCAAGCCAAGATGAGTCGCTTGTTTCGCAAAATAAGTTGCACAAATTGTACAAGCATAAATACAACAAGGTAAATAGTAGTAGGTAGCTGTTCTGCTACTCTGTTCGATATGTGATGTCAAGTGAGACGTGTACATTTAGCTGGTGAAGATTCTCTCTTTTGTTTTGTTTTTGGACTACTTTTACCTGTACGTCTTTTACAAAGACAATTGGTGGAGTACGTATTTGTTCTTTTGTTTTGTCTTTCTTTTTGTTTTGTATTTTTAATACAATAATTGTAAATATTGGTTATATTTTTGTTGAATTGTAGAAATGTATGATGTTTATGCCTCAACATCCAGTTTATATGAAGCTGGGAATCAATAAATTCGACAAATGAATCAACTTATAGTTTTTAAATGCACTTATTATTATTATTATTATTATTATTCATTCATTCATTCTGCATTAAGGTTTTTTGTTTTGTTTAAATGACCTCTGGCACCATCTAGTGTTTGCACAAGATAAGACATGGAAGTAACTTGAAATGTGTATCTCATACTTTTCTAACTGACAAATGTATGTTGGGGTTAATAAAAGACATCCATATCTATCTGCTCTTCAACACGGTTTGCTTTTTCATTGTCTTTTGAGATATTTTGGAAAGCTGAGAGGGGATACATGATGATTTCACATTAAGGTTAATGATTGTGTGTTATTTAGGATGAAATATAATGCAGCTACAATCTTTAAAGTATAATTGTAACTATTAATGCAAAGTATCGCTTTCCTTTGTCCTTATTCTGTGTGTTTTTCATTCAGTTTTCGCATTTAAACGAGTTCATTTAGAGATCTAAATGTGTTTGTTGATTATTTGTTTATGCTAACATTCTGTGCTATAATTCAAAATGACCTGCATGAGATGCTGTTATTAATGGAAACTTCAAGGCAGATGCAGAGGTAAGATCTTTTATTTTTACATTTACTCTAAAGTGCAGTCGAGTCTTTTTTTTTTTTTTTGTCAAAATATATAATATTATTGGGATGGTTAGGGATAAAGTATATCTGAGCCGAAGCAGAGGACTGAAGGGGCTTTAATTTAGCAATAGCAACCTCCTGGATGTACTAAACGCAAAGCTAACAGAAAAGCAGGGCTTACCCTGTTTACTCTGGATCCGGCACCTCTGAAATCTAATCCGGTGTCAAAACTATTCATAATTATAATTGGTGCTTTTTATAATCTATTCTCAGTCTTGACATTTTTTACAGGACAAATCATATTATTAACATTATTATTGGCAATTACAAGTTTAAGATATGCATAGTTAAAATAATTGAAACGTTTGTAAACATTAAATGATGTCTTTTTGATGTTTTTATCTATTTATATGTTTATAATAAAAGCTTTACACATGCCTTGTACATCAGTATACGAAATAGCCTACATAATTTCTAATAGTTTTATATCATTATAACGCTCTTTTAAATTACATATGTAAACGAGATTTCGCTGCATTTAAATATATATATATATATATATATATATATATAAATATATATATATATATATAGTTTAATCAGGCGCTACAAACTTTACCTATTACAACTCCACTGAACCAACAGGATCCTAGGCGGACCCAATTGTCAGGGGGGACTCGATATCTCATGACACCGGCACCTCCTTTTACAGATCCCCCTGCTCAACCGCCCTCCTCCCCCGTCCGCTGTTCACTTTCACTTTCTTCCGTGACTCCCCAACCCTCTTTGTTGGTAAAGTCTAGATCGGGTATGCGACCGGCCGGAAGTGCAATATGTACATTAATATAGCATCATTTTTTATGACACTGTATAGCAATAATTAATATTTTAAGAGTACTGTAACGGTTGGTTGTAGGGTTGGGGTGGGGGTAGGCGTTAAAAAATACAATTTATTGGGTAAATTAACAGATAACAATATACTCAGTACAACTACTGTTTTTACAGTCCTGTGACGGTTGAGTTTAGGGTTGGGGTAGTGGTTAACCTTAATAAAATACATTAAATGGGAAATTTAATAAATAATGTAAAAAAAAAAAAATCTCCGTGCGCGACACCTCTCTATCCTCAGGTAAGAAGCCGGATCCGTTACCCCGATCTGTTCCCAAATCTGTTCGCAATTCACAAATTAGGCAATGCAGAAACACAATCAGCTGAGGGAAGCTGAACATTCATCAGGCACAAGTCACAAATAAGCGAGAAAACGCAAAGGTTGTGGATACTAAGCCAATTTGAAGGACGTTTATACTAATTAACAGACATTAGAACCTGGCCAAAGTAGTTTCGGGAGGGGGCGCGGGTGGTGCATAAAGACTGGACACTATCAGCCGTTGGACTTCATCGGTCAGCTCAGCTTCGGTCTGTGTAGTTTGGCGGGGAGATTCCAGAAGACTTGGGATGTCTTTGTCCATGTATTATTCTTTTTTTTATAATAATTCACAGATCGGTGCCAAACGGGTCATTATCATTATAAAGTGCCTTTGAGATGTCAGAATTTTTCAAAGAAAGTTTGAGATTTTTGAGTTAATCACATAGTTGTTGTATTAATTAGACCTTAGGCTGTAAGAAATTAATGTTGGTCAAGCTCCAGCACTTTTTATAGATAAACTGCAAGCAGACAAACAGTAAACAAACCTCAAATTGTGTCAACCCTATCATGGACAAATTCAAAGTAGTATAAGTATATTTTCATTGCAGTGTAATTATAAAATGTATATTTTCAGAAAGGTTATGTGTCCCTTTACCAACCCAACTTTCTAGATTATGGAAAAAGTCTATTTATAATGATGAAATAATGAACAAAACATTTATTTCCCACTAAAGTATGCAATCATTGCACGTTCTTTTTAAAATAAAAAATCTAAAATATTTTTTCAACCTTTCAAACAATATTAACTAGCTCTTATTGGTTAATTAAGAAATCACACAATATTTTTTTGCTGAGATAAATAATAATTAGTTTATTTTCATAAAAGTTGAACATGTCGGTGGAAAACAAGATGACAGGGTGGACATTGGCATGACAGGGTGGACAACGGCTTTATTTAGTGAACTAAATATGGAGGAACATTTGAAAAACAGCAGGTACAACAAGAAGTATTAAAGGGTTAATATAAAAGGGTTGTAAAAGTTGTCAACTTCTGTTTTCACTAATATTGCAAACCAGAGCCACCATGTCCTCTCTTCTGTTATCAATTATTAGGTTTTATCTAAATGCAAATTAATGGGGAAATAAACAATTATTGTCCTTCAAATTAAACTAAATTTGCTAATGAATGTAAATCTTGACATTGTGTTGCACTGTTGGAGCCTGGCTCAGGTTGATTTTCATGAGTTTCAAGAATAGGTGATACAAAGCACTAGCTTTGTCTCTGGCCCTAGTTTGCATTTTGCCCTTCTCCCTTTCTTTTTTTGTCTTCTCTCTCAATACTGTCTTTTTCAGAATAAGGTAAATAATTAGATTACATATGTTCACATCAATGTACAAATACTTAGGGCTGAATTTGTATTTCAAACAGTCAATGAGCTCCATTATATGGACTTTAAAAGGATATCCATTATATAGACTGAGAAAGATATTGCCAAAAGGTTTGTATTGTCCACTCATGTGTTGCATCTATTGGTGTGTTATGTGTGTGTGTATAAGTGTTGTAACATAAACACATTAACTAATTAACAATAAAATATTAAATATGTAAATAAAGTGTCAATAACAATGCATATGTCCACTCTGTTAAGGAAAGGTTTGTGACAGGGAGGACAATGACATGGAGGACATTTTTGGCTAAAGATAGCATTTATTCAACACAGGTTGTACCTGCATCTGGCAAATTGTTTCCCTGTTTAAGCTCTGTGTGCACAGTTTAAAAGCTATGGTTTTGATTTCTGATTTTTTTTTTTTCATATTAATTAATATTCACTATGACAGGGTGGGCATGTTAAGCTTGACAACATTCAGTTTCAAACTCAATATGAGGAAAAATAGGAAACGTAAGTGTAGATAGTTACTGTGTGCACATCAGATGATTTAACCTCCTCTGAAGAAAAGCAAAATGGGCACGGGGATGCCAATGAGTACATCAGAGGGTTTCTTAAAGGGGTGTTCACCACATCATAACAGCAATTTTAAGAACGCGTGCAAAATGATTAATAATTTTATGAAAACAAAATAAAAGTCATCAAAATTACGTATTTTATCAAATAACTTAAGGACAATAAGAATATTTAAAAATCTTTTTAATTTTATCTACCTACATTTTAGACTCACTGTAGTTGGCTGAGCAGTGTGTTGGGCATGGCAAAATCACAAGGAAAGAATATGGCAAAATCTGACAAAAACGTATTTCAAAGCACTTATAATTCTACCTGCATGTGGGTGAAGGTTTAACCAATTATATTAAAGCATCAGAAATTCATTATTTTGCATGTTGTGCATAAAGGACTGATTCAGTCTTGTGGGACATGAAAAGGACTTTATAGTGATAATGACCCAAACAGCCAAAAAACACGGCTGTGCATGTAAGTATATGGATTTGAACGTCATGATTGATGGTTCCCCTATGAGCCCAATTTACGTTATTTAGGATGTTACCTTTAGAATAACATGAATGTCCTGCCTGACTGACCAATCAGAATAGAGTATTCTATACAGCCTATACGAATTCTATACGAAACGCCAACTGCGTCGCCTATATTATATTATATTATATTATATTATATTATATTATATTATATTATATTATATTATATTAATTTTATATTATATACATTTTATATTATATTATTTTATATTTTATTATATTTGTGTTATTAATTTTATATTATATTATATCAATATTATATATATTATATTATATTATATTATTCATTCATTCATTTTCTTTTCGGCTTAATCCCTTTATTAATCTGGGGTCGCCACAGCTGAATGAACCACCAACTTATCCAGCACATGTTTTACGCAGCGGATGCCCTTTCAGCCACAACCCATCACTGGGAAACATCCATCCACACTCATACACTATGGTCAATTTTTAGCATACCTAATTCACCTGTACCGCATGTCTTTGGACTTGTGGGGAAAACCGGAGCACCCGGAGGAAACCCACACGAACACAGGAAGAAACATGCGGACTGAGCCAAGGCTCAAACCAGTGACCTCCTTGCTGTGAGGCGAACGTGCTACCCATTGCGCCACCGCGTCACCTATATCATATTATATTATATTACATTATATTATTTTATATTATACTGTATTATTTTTTATATTATTTTATTTTATAATATATTATACTATGTTATGTTATATTATTTTATATTATATTATGTTATATTATATTATATTATATATATTTTTTTGGTGGGTGTCAGTGTGCTCAGGGGGACAGCAGACATGTGTTTGAGAGATTTTGAGCTAAGAGCCAAAGTGACAAAAAATAATAATAATATATTTTAAGGATTTTTTTAAATGCGGTCATCTAGCAAGCTGATTTTGCACAGCATAAGATGAATGAACAGGAAAAGACTAAAGGGGGGGCAATATTCATTCATTTTTCTTCGGCTTAGTCTCTATTTCAGGGGGAGCGGAATGAACCACAAACTATTTCGGTAGCTTAGTCCCTTATTTATCATGGGTCGCCACAGCAGAATGAACTGCCAACTATTCCAACATATGTTTTACGCAGCAGATGCTCTTCCAGCTGCAACCCAGTACTGGGAAACACCCATACATTCTCACATTAACACACACACACACACCCATACACCAATTTAGTTTGTTCAATTCACCTATAGTGCATGTCTTTTATTTTATGTTGTATAATTTGTTGTAGTATTTTGCAAGTTTTCCCATGGCCAAGCTTATTTTTTTATTGTTCCTGTTATTAAATCTCAGCATTAAATGCATTTTGAGCACTGAATGATTTTGGATTTCTTTTCTAGTTAATTAAGTAATAGCTGTTGGTGGTTTGTATTCTGACACACGTCATGCTGTTTGTTTGAGCATTTCTGTAGATAAACAGAGACGTCTTTCAGCTTTATACACCTGCGATCCAAGAGATTAGTGTCACATGAATATATTTTAGATTCATAAATAAAAATTAACAGCATGAAGGCAAATGATTAAAAACCCACTGTCTCTTTTGTGTTTTCATGCCTCTGGAGTGATGATCTAAACTGAACCTGGAGCTCTGAGATGGATTATTACAACCCTGATAAAGAAGACTGCCTTCGACGGTCAGGGTTTTTAATGTTCATGAAATATCACAGCAGATGTTTAGTCAGTTTTAAATATGGATTTGAAGGACTGTAGGAACATAAACACATCACATTGATTCATCCTTAGTTCAGATAAAAAGCTGAATGTAGAATATAAAAATCTTCTGAATAACTGCATTTGGTCTACATAACACTTATAAACTATAGAGAAATAACAACTCTGGAATTGCTGTGGTTCAACTGAATTACCTGAAATGTATTATAGATAGCACAAATACAACAACTGATGTTAAGATCCACATGAACCGGAATCTGTGACTGCTTTTTTTTCATAGTGTGATGCAGTTTCTAGAGAAACTGTGTATTAAATGGGAAAACAGTGGGCGTGGCTTTTTTTCTACTGCGAGCTGATTGGATGTAGTAAATATGCATTCCATTCAGAAAGATCAGGAAAAAGGTTTGGGGAGAGTTATAGAGTGGGGGAACTATGACGTCAATTTGTATGCAAAAACCCGGAAGCGAACCCGTTAGCATTTTAGCAGTTTCGGTTCCCTCTTCCCAAAGTCAATGGGTTTTTTCAATGGGATTTTAGTTAAATCGAGATATATCCAGCTGCAGGCCCGCAAAACCACATGTTTCAGGCACACACAATCTAGCACACACAATCTAGGCAAACCATATATGGTAACTAACTCCTTAGTAGCATTATCGCCACCTACTGTATTTCACAAATATTGCGATCGAGACTCCGTGCTACGATTGCCATTCATTAGACTGTGAACAGTTTATGGTTTCCCATTTCAGTCATTATTTCATTATTATATCAAAACGATCACTTTAACATCTCTGCAGTTTCTGAACTCAAATTATGTAAATAAAAATAACTGGTTAAACACTTATGACTTTATTCACATACTCAAAGAAAACATAACAGACTGTCTAATTGTAGGATTAAGTGTATAATTCAGGATCTTAATGTTGTCATACTTGGTTAAAATAGTTTTGTTGTAAAATATTAAAAACAAGTAATGATGTGTCACATTAAAATGAATTATTATAGATAATAATAAAAAAATAATATAGTTATAAACTGATATAAACTACGATTTTTACTAAGCTGTAGCAACTGTTACATAGTATATATATATATATATATATATATATATATATATATATATATATATTCCC